>SKCR01048384.1:0-191276 GCA_019454045.1 Zanthoxylum bungeanum | reverse complement strand
ATTCTAAACAATTTAGTTCCGAATTTGAGACGTAATTAGGATTAAAAAATAACCATCTATTTCGACGGATTGCCCATCCCTAATAGTGCCTTCACCATTATATACCATAGAACATGACACATATATAGTGTTTATTTATTTATTGGAAAATGTACAAAACAATAACAACTAAGAATCTAATCTCAGATGAATAATTTTCATCCAACAAATTGGTCCAAACGAATAGCTAGTTTAGCTAAGATATGAGAAATATATATTATTAGCATGTCTCTAGACATGTTTTTACCAGCGATCCCACCCAAGTGCAGAAACAACCACTGTTGAATCTCTCTAGTATCTCAAAAAATTTCCTTCATAATACCGTGTTTGTTATTAATTAAATAGACAACATTCAATTATCAAAAGGAAATAAACTAGTATCATGAGAGGGAGAAAATCTACAATATAACGGAAATACCACGTCATTCTTATAACAATCCAATAATCTATTGTCAATTACTCTTATTTACTGGGCAATTACATCAACAACAGTCACCATCACTTGCCCTTGCTCATCTCGATTAACCGAACTGACTTTCACTGCTGCATCAACATTACCCTTCTGGAGGACATTCCCAAGCGGAGACTGCTCTCCGGTTGCAGTAGTTCTTATTGAGATTAACCTCATTTGATGACACGATCTTTTTTTAAAAAAAATATATGATTCACGACCATACTATATGTATTTATTATTTAAAATAATAAATTGCTGATTATTACTCTTCTAAATAAATTTTAAAAAAATAACTATTCCAAAAATCAAATGATTATTTACACAAAATAACCCTGAATTCTTTTTGAATAAACTCCTTTTAAACGTTACCCCATTTTGAATTCCGACCAACCTCTTGTTTGTGTGAACTATCTTAGGACCGCCCAATCTTTTGAAATACCACAGAACTTCAGTAAACCCTATTTCGCTCCCTCGGCCACTATCCGTAATTTTTTTTTTTTGAAATCGTTGGGAATCTACCGTCAAAGCATCTCTTCCGGACTTAAACGGAGCATGTAAAAATTCCGACTGTCCCAGGCTCTTACAAGAAACGCACTTCATTGATTCGAACCCAAGACTTCAAAGTGAGATTCTGAATCCTACAATATCAAGCCACGCCCTTGGGGACCTCATGATAGAACAAACTTAACCTTGTAAATCAATATTTGGATTGATGCTTTAGATTTGTACATCTGTAGGTAATAAAAATGTTTAAAATATGGGTTTACTTACACACACATATATAAAAATTTATTGAAATTATTAAAGAGTATTGACTATTGAGAGATTTTTGGAAAAGTACCAATAATCTAACTATGAAAGTATATCCCTGCCATTAATAGTTCAACAATGTACAACCAAGTGACACCTAGTAAAAGACACATCCTAAATATAATAAAAATTGAAAAATAGAAAATAAAAAAAAATAATATGAAAAATATGATATTTATGTCTAGAGTATTTTTGAATGTGTCATTTAGGTGTGTATGATTATCATTACCCTTAATATATAGTTACAACTGATAAATAATTGGCAAAAAATAATGATACTTTTTGAGCACTCATTTAATACCAAATTTTTATCTTTTAATGTATAAAAGGACATAATAATTATAAAGATTCAAAACTTATTATTATTATTTTTTAAATATATCATTTTAAACGCTAAAAGATAAAAATCCGATATTCAGAAAGTATATCTAGCATTGTTGATTCCCCAAAACGTTTACACTAGAAAAGGGAAAAGCAAGATTGACACATGCAACTGCCAAGAAAGGCAAGTGTTTTTGCCAGGAGCAAGAGGGAATAATGGTATACGAGGTACTATATTTGGCTCAAAATATTATTAGACAACAAAAAATTAAATAGTTAAATAAATAAATAATAGTTAGGTAAGTTCTTCTTGTATTCCTGGATTAGGTTAAAATATTCAAATACGAAACTTTAGAACTTTTAGCCATTTCTAGTCATTTATATGGGCACCCCCTCAAGGCAAACCCTAGTTCTAGACTTGTTCTACAATTCTACAAGAAAAAAGGGTAAAACCGTCTTCTTAATATATTAACCAGGGGCAAAACTGTCATAAAGTTACAGTCAATACACAAAAGCGTCCGTAAACAGTAAACACTGCGTTTTGTTTTGTTTTATTTGTGATTGTGATGATGACAACGTTGGCGTATTTCAAAATAGAAAGAGAAAGATAAGCAAAGGTCAAAGGAAGGCAGTTGGGGATTGGGAACTTGGGTGTTAGGATTGAATAATCAACCAATTTTATGTTGAGTAACGAGTCAATAATTAAAAAATAAATAAGATGGCCATGAATTTTATATTAAATAAATCATGAATTTTAATCTATTATTGTTAATTGAGAAATTATCATCCGTTCATTTAAGATTAAAGGTCGAAAGTATATTATATTTTTGAATATTTTCTCTATCCACCCCAACTTATAAAAATGAACATTTTACACATAAAACTAGTAATAGCCTTTATTTTATACCCAAAACTAGTCATAAAAAAGATATTTTACATTCAAAAAATTAGTATTTTGTGTATAAAATATCTATTTTTCATAACTTGAGTGGACAAACTAAAGTTTTCTAAAACTTAATATATTTTTAAACTTTATAAGTTAAATACCGGGTGGACAAATGATAATTTTCTTATTAATATTATAGGAATTTGGATCTAGCATTAATCTTTTTTATTCAATTTTTTATAATCTTATGCCACCTGTGCACGTATGTTAATGAATATTGGAGATTCAATTATTAATAAATTCTAATATAATGACTATTTATCACAATTTTTTTTTTTTTTAAAAAAAAACTCAATCCAGATGCATATTAGAGTACCATAGGGGTCATGATTTTTTTTTCCAGTCAAATATTATTTTGAACATATTAAATCCATCTTTTCCTCTGGGTGTGCAGCAGCAGCAGCAGGAGGAGGAGGCATTATCAGTCTTCTTTAAAGGAATTACAAGCTTCGTCTCTTCCTTTTCTCGTGATCTTAATTTTCATTTCTCTCACTTGCCCTTTCTTTACAACTATTTTGTTGTTGTTGCTTCCAAGTCCAACAAGAATTAAAACGCAAACACAACCCTTTTGAAAACACAAGAAAATTAAGGATTTGGATTTAAAAACATGGGCAGTTGTGGAAGAAGTGGTGCAGTGAGACAGTACATAAGATCAAAAGTTCCTCGTTTGAGATGGACACCTGAGCTTCATCGCAGTTTTGTTCATGCCATTGACACTCTTGGTGGCCATCAAAGTAACCTACTTTTTCTTTCTAGTTTCTTTTTTTTTTTATGGAAGATTTTTTATAAAAGAAAAAATAAAAAATAAAATGATTCTTTAATTTGTTTGTTTGCAGAAGCTACTCCTAAACTTGTTCTTCAGTTGATGGATGTGAAAGGACTCACTATTTCACATGTTAAGAGCCATCTCCAGGTTTTTATTTTATATTCTTAATTTCTTTATTATTATTATTATTATTATTATTTATTAGACTGGTATGGTTATTTTCTCATATGCACTCTCTTTGTTCCCACCAGATGTATAGGAGCATGAGAAGTGATCACTTGGGCAGACAAGGTATTCAAATCTTTTCTTTTTTATTTAAAAAAATATTTAAAGGGTTTTTTTTTTCAGATTTATTTATATGCATTAAAGGCAGGCTATTGTTTTGGAGTTTCCTCTGTTGGTTCTTATCCAAAGTTGAAATAAAAAATTATCAACTCACATTTTAACAAAAGTTTTGGAAAAGTGTGTGTATCTTGCCTGCACCAACACTTCATTTATTTTTATGTAACATTCCCTTTGTTAAATATTAATATTTATTCAATTTCATACCAAAATAGATTAGAACAAATGTTAACCTGCATCCTTCCGGATCATATTATATTGGGGAATTTGCCTTTTTTTTTTTTTTTTTATTGTTTTATATTTTACGGATATATATAATCTGAAATCTACATAGTACTATTCATATGGCCATTAAGTATGAGTTCCAATATCTAAATTTTCCTCTCGATAGAGATCTACTCATACTCATGGGGAGATAGCTACTCATATATTCGTATTTTTAGCATTTAATTTTCCCTTTTTTGTGATTTATTTTGTTGGGTTAATTAATTTGTATGTGAATATGACAGCAGACAAGAGTTCCAATTCCACCCAACAAAGAAGGCAATCTTTTGAACAACATGATGAAGTTAATGATCATAATCTTTTTCATCAACACCCATCTTCAGAAGCTATTAAAGAATCAGATTCTCAGTGTATCTACAACATCAAAAGGTCAGCTAAATTGCCTTTATCTTTTTTACCCTTCTCAAGTTCTCACACTTCTCAAAAATGTCCCCAAAAAAGTGGGTAGCTACTGTGTAAAAACAAACTAGAAAAGATTAAATCTTTTGCATTGCATAATCTTTTTCTTTATAGTTTGTTTTGTTTTGATTTTCCTTTTTTTTTTTTAAAAAAATCCTCAGCAGGGCTAGAACTGAGACCATGAGTTCAATATCTGATCAGAATCTGCAATGCAGCCAAGGAATATGTGAGCCAGTTTCAAATCCGTACCCTTTTGATGATTATCTGCAGCAGAAGGCTAGTGAACATAACAAGGAGGGTTATGGGGCTGCTTTCAGATACAAGCAGGCTCATTCTAAAGCTCTATCCACACCCTTCTCTCTGCCACTTGATCATCATCTTTACACTTTGAAATATGCTGTGGCAAAATCTGATGATATCCCCAAGGTACACTCTAGGAAAACCCATTTCACTTTCACTTTTTTTTTTTTCTCTTTCTTTTGCCAGCATTTTTCCCAAAAAAAAATGTTAGGAGACAAACAGAGAATAAAACTGACATAAAAACACAATTAAAGAGATGTGGTTTTGGTTGTGTGTGTTTTTTTGAAATATAACTAAAATAACGTGTTTTAATTATGTTTTTATCTCATATTTGTTCCCGTTTTGTCTCCATATTAATCAGTCGTTTTAACTGTGTTTTAATCCCGATTTATTCATGTTTAAACTCCATATTAATAAGTCATTTTAACTGTGTTTTATTCCCTTTTTGTCACCTTATTAATCCTTTTTTATGGGGTTGAGTTTAATTTTGGCTAACATTTGGTACCAAGTTCCTTAAATTTACAAACCAAAGTCATGAACTTGGTTTTTTCTTTCTTGTTTCCTGATAAATGGCCTTTATCACCTGTGATGCATGAAATCTCCATGCTTTTTATGTCAGCTTTCATCAGCTGCATTGTTGCACACTGTACTGTGTTTTCACTTCACACCTTTTAAGCTTTTGGATAAAAAAGAAATTCCTCATACAGAGTTGCAATTTTTATACCTTTATAGGGTGATTCTTATTGCCTTTTCTTTTTAGTTCTTACCCCTTATACCTAACAGTAAAACTAACTATAAATAATATAATACTACTACCTTCTTGTTCATATTTTCCTTTTTCTTTTACTTTGGGTGACAAAAATGCAATGACACACACACACACTAGGATATCAAAAGCAGTTTTTGCATTTGCATGTGAACTCAGAACTCAGTCTTTGTATGTCTAATTTAGTAATTTTCTGTGGCTTGTGAAAACCCTAAGTCAAAAGTTTCATTGTGGTCCATTATGGTTTTTAATTTTACAAATGGGGGACCTCTAAGGAGGGTCCAATTCCAAATAATGGAAATTCAAAAATTAGCCTTTATGGCATTGGAACAGGCAGTACCTTCTCTAAAACCAACAGTTTTTATTATAGTTTTCAGTGGTAGGCCTTCCCCTTTTGTCTCATTTGGTTTTTCACTTGGTTTCTTTCAATAATCAACTTTGAATTTATAGGGTGCAATTATTTTTCATGAAAAATAATTTCAACTTTCTTGATTTCACATTTCATAGATGTTGTAATTTGACCTAAGATTAATGTGTTTTTGCACAAGAATGTCATTCTGTTACAAACAAATGGGTAGAACTCATCTTTAAAACCCGACTTGTAAAAAGAGAAAACTTATGAGCATATAAAGTACCGACCAATCTCATATTTAGTTAATGTAAGACAAATAGATCATAACACAGTCATCATCACTAAAATTTATGTACTAAAGTATTTGTTAGAAAGTAGTTCATATTTTGTATTATAAAAACAAATTGGCTAATTATTAGAGTGGAGGGTATTTGTAGGCCCGCGTAGTATTGGAAAAAAACATTGACACGTTACTGAACTGTTTAAATCTTTGTGTCTATGATCCTTATTCTCTCTACGCATTTATAATTCATCTATACGCTCGCTGTGCAATTTTACTAACAATATTGTTGCTCTAACCAATATGTTTTGTTATTTCTCAGCTGGATAAAGAGTCTGGAAATTTCGAGTTATCATTAGGGCTCTCACTGCCTCCTCCTTTTCCCCAGAGAAGTAATGCTTCTTCAACAAGTCACATTGGCGCCGAGGCAATCTCATCATTCTCTAGGTCTAATTCAAAAGACTGCTTTGGTTCTACTTCATCTGGGAGATATAATATTAACTTAAATTTATCTATTGCTCTCTGTGGTACCTAGATCTATCTATCTATTACGCACTCTTATGTAGTATGTACTGTCACTATAAAAAAAAAAAAAAAATATAGCAGTCTTTTTCCTTAATGAAGTTACTCTTGTTTTATATCTTAATATTTTATTTTATAATCTTTTTTCTTAGTTTTTAGCCATTGTTTATCACTCTTATATATATAAAATTTTTTTTTTTTTGAAATCGTTGGAAATCCCATCATCAAACAATCTATTTCGGGCTTAAGCGGAGCAAGTAAAACCCCCGACTGTCCCAGGATCTTACAAGAAACGCACTCTCTGAATTCGAACCATTATTTTTAGCCATTGTTTATCACTCTTATATATGTTAAGCTTTAGTTATCGAGCTTCACATTTTGATTTAATGTATATACTTTACGTCATATATGCTATTATGATATGGTTGATATTTCAATTAAGAATGGGAATATTGTCTCTAGTACTAAGTTATGCCCTAGATTGAATGAATTTACTAGTAAAATCACTTTATCATTGATAAATATTATTGATATTTTATTTATAAATATATATTCTTTAGTTATTTATACTTCTTATATAATAAAGACCTTAAAATAACAAATTCATTTGATGGATACACGAAATCCTATTAGTTTTAAATGTTCGGAATATCAAACTAAGATAATAAGGTATTTAGTTTAGACTAGCATATGTTATGACGACTCTTTTGGTGAAGAGAAGTAGTTGGTCTCATATGTTTATAGTGAAAAAGTTCACTCAGTCAAACATACAGATTTATATATTAAAAAATAAATACACCGAACTAGTCCACATTAGAATCTATATGGAGTGTTATCCACATATTTATAAAAATTCTCTTTATAACGATGGTATGACTAAGGTTGGCAATGGTTCAGATACTAGTGAATTTTTGGGGTTTTTAATAAATGAATCTGAAACCAAATGTAAGGTTCCATAGTTCGATACCTATCCATAATAAAATAATTGGTGGTTGGTATCTATAAATCAATAAAAAAAAATTGGATATCTAATTCCGATCGAAATAATCGAAAAATTAAGAAAAATTAAAAATTTGTTAATATATATTGAATATCTGTAAAATTAAAAAAAAAAATTATTTATATATTATTAGAAAATTTAATTTTCTTATTGTTATTATTTAATTTTTTTTTTGGTTGGATATTATCCGCAATACTAAAAATCATAACCGACTAATATTCATTTTGGATACCTATTCATAACCACTATCTATTAAACTACGTTATGAGATAAACTAGTTAATGATTATGAAAAAATAAAAAATAAAAAATTTTTAGATATCAAACACTTTTTTCAATAGGATAGTAACGTGAGTATTTAAAATATCCGACCAAATTGATATCCATATGTATGACGGATCTTGAGACTTAAAATCTACATGGTATCTTTTATGCGGATCATATATGTTTAACACTACATTTCCGTTGCTAGTGATTGGATTGTGCAGAAGATAACAAGAGGATAATATGAGAAACATATGAAGGTTATGAGGGATCAATAAATGATTTGTCACTATGGATAGTTAGGGAGTATATCCTATTTATGCGGATTGACATAAGTGATCATGTAAATCCGTGATCAGGGAGCTCTGAAAAGAATTTTAGAATCAATAATTTGTGGGTTATCCGCTAAGTCAATATTACTACTAGCCATGACTATTTGAGTTGATAGTAATTAGATATTCTACAATCAAGGCGCGATACAGTAATTGCGAAATAATTATATCATAAGATAATTATTTACAGAATAAATTTTAATGAGGTTGATATTATTTCACAATTGGGAGTCATCATGTATTTATTATATGCCAGCCTTGATCTATGATTATGGTTTCTTAAATAAGGTGTTAATTAATGATAAAATAATTGTTAATTTTTCTATGCTTATAAAATATATATTTATTTCAATTACCAGTATGAGAGGGAAACTAATGAGGGACACATAATAAAGTATTGAGGAATTGAAATGAGATTATTTAAAAATAAAGATTAGGCACTTACTTGGTAATTTCATAATCTTTAGGATAAAATTAATAGCTTTGGAAACTATGGAGGTTAGTTTATAATTAAGTAAATTATATGCGATCAATTATAAATATTTAATTATGATGATATTTTTAAATATAATAATTGAATTGAATTGCTAAGAAGATTAGGAAAAATTTAATTTTAATGACTTGCTGATAGGATTAAGAGTTGAAAAGTCAAATCAAAATTCTACATAAGACTCTGGGCCAGCCACTTGATGTAAAAAAGGAAGAATTTTCTTCAAGTGTTAGAGAGAAAATCACATTTTCTTTGGCTGAATCTTCAGAAACTCTAAATTCTAATTTGTCAATTTCATTTAAAACTAGCATTTACGATTAAGACACTTTACATATATTCAAGGCTTTGAGAAATCTTATAAATCGAATTCTCTATTTGTGTGGATTATTCTTAAAGACCAGACACTTTCATGGTTGTTCAAGAATCAAGATTTCGACAAGAATTACATCACTCTAAAAAACTGTCAAAATAACGATCAAATTTGATGACTATTTATTTTCCTTCGGTATTTCATCAAATCCAGAAAATTGTCGTGACATTACTGAAGAAAATGCCTGAATTTAGCGACAAAAAATACTATAGGTAAATATAAAATAAATAATAATAAATTTGTAACCGATATAAATTTTCCGACGGTATTTAATCGGTAACTATATTCATGGACGAAATTTCACCAATAATTTGACGGAATATTCCATCGGTATTTTGATATATATATATTTTTTGGTAGTGCAGAGAGATATCAAAAAACCAAAAAAAAAGAGAATTAATTGGTGTAATGTACATAATCATAACTTTATTGATTATCTTTATTGAATTATACCATAACTATGCACACAAAAAAAAATGATAATTGAATTGGGAATCAAGAAAAAATTAATTTTCACTGCGTGGGTGCATATATATATATAGGAAGCCCCGCCGCTAAATCACTTTTTCCGAGACTTAAGCGGAGCAGGTAAAACTCTCGGCGCTGTCTTAAGCTCTTACAAGAAATACACTCATTGAATTCTAACCCAAGAACTGAAAATAAGATCCTAAACCCTACACCACCGAGCCACGTCCATTAAAAACTTCCACTGCGTATATGTTCTTCAATTTCCATCAACATCCCCCTTTGCATCATGTTAGAAATTTTGGTAGAGGGGCATTATTATTTGGTATTCAATCAATAGATACTACTAGATTACATAATTTGAGGTAAAACTTTTTAGTCAAAAATCATCTAGAATCACATACATGCACTTGTGCCAATCAAATTTGATTTTCCCTCGTTATAATTTTGCACTTTTTTTTTTAGGTGGAAGTTAGTTTAGTTAGTAATATCTTGTGTTAATATTATGGGTGTGTAAACTCAATCCAATTAGAACAGGTTGGATTTGCACAACTCTCGCAGGTTTATGGGTTGACAAGGGTTTAAAAAAATTTCAACATGCAATCCCATATATTAATTTTTATTTTATTTTTTAAATTTTTAATTAACATGATATTTTTCAATTAAATTTTATATTTTATTCTTTTTTGCCTTTCTTATACATATATTTATGGTTTTGAAAGTGAATTATTAATTTTTTAATTAAATTTTAGAATTTTTTAAAAATAAAATTATATTCAACACATACAACCCAACTCGCAGGCACGTGACCCACACGAGTTATGGGGATTATACGGTTTTTCCAACCTGCACTATTTACTGATTGGGTGGGTTGAGACCGAACCTGACAACCTTCATAGTTTTGATGTTTGAGGGAACAACTTCAATCTTGAAGCTAAAAATGAAAATAGGCCAAACCCAATTTTTAGTTCCATAAATAATTTTAAAATAAATAATAACACAAAATATATATAAAAAAAAATTTATAAAGAAATTCAACCATATTACTTTATATTTCGCAACTTTTTTTCAAAAAAAAAAAGTTAACGAAATTATACTCACACACATGACATCAATTTTCTCTCAGATAACAAACCATAACCTATAAAAACAATTGTCAATGGAGAAAAGAATGATCGGATAAAAATATTTTTGTAGTATTAAAATTTCTTTAAATAAAAAACAGTGTGGCGATTGATCCATGATGTGGAACTGAATCCTAGGCTTTTCCAATTGCCACTAATTGCACACCATATATTTCAACTAACAAGATTTTTCTGGACGAGAAATGTAAAACTCATATCGGGACCTTCCTCAAACCCACCTTATAGTGGGAGCCTTATGTACTGGATACGACCTCTAACATCGTACCACTCCAGCTCCTAACCATTCTTTGCATTGGTACCAGAAGCCAATGCCCTAATGCAGAGTCGTGGCTTCGTAGTAACAAGGTTCAGTGGAAGTACTGAAACAGCAACTACTAGTGACTCATTGGGCAGTCCAGAAATGGGTAGCAACTCAACAAGAACAGAAAGCTGTAACATGGATAATTATAATAATAGTCAGAGCAAGCAGCGACGACAGGTAAAATGTAAGAAATGCTTTGAATATGAAGGAACTAGTAAAAGAGGCCTTTCTAGTTTCTACCTCTGGCGATTTGAGGTCCACAACTGAATCTGATACAGCATCTTTAACTGCAGCAGCCACTACAGTGAAGCATTTGTTGCGGTCCAGTAAAGCTAAAAGATCAGAATCCTTCAAGGTATCTTTAGGAATCTTATTCTGTTTCTCTTCAAATCCTCTTCTGTTATATCCCACTGCAAACTACAATGTCAGGTATGGTTAATTAAGCAACCACATCCAGCAAACAACTTCGAATGTTTTACCTATTAAACACATGGATGCATCCACAGACAGACACAGAGGTATATCTCGTAAATCAATAAGCAGTAAGCCCATATAATTCAGAATGTGAAAACAAAAAGTAGAAAGTAGGATAGCAGCAAATTT
The DNA here is from genome assembly GCA_019454045.1 of Zanthoxylum bungeanum. Taxonomy (NCBI): domain Eukaryota; kingdom Viridiplantae; phylum Streptophyta; class Magnoliopsida; order Sapindales; family Rutaceae; genus Zanthoxylum; species Zanthoxylum bungeanum. Next base: position 179,725 of record SKCR01048384.1, on the reverse strand, counting down.
CAGCTTAATTTGTAGTGCAGTTATTACGTCACACATAAATGTCATGTACTCACAAGGTGACTTCATAAACTACAATTCATATCAATGCATTCTTTATTCTATTATCACAAATGAAGAAAAGACATTTTTCTCATAATCATAATGTCCCAAGAAGAAAAGTGAGTTTCTAAATCTTCAAACGGTTATTTTTTCCCTGTTTTCTTAACCTCTTGTATGTACGTAACTGGGACATGACTGCTTAGTTATACAGTAGTTAAACCATAACTGATACCTTAACTGGCCGTGAAAGTTTGTTTTGTTCATCATTCACGAATTGTAGAAAAAGCTTTGACACAGTTGCTTGAAGTTCTTTCTCCTTCAAAATACAAGTAGCTTGAATAGGAAAAATGCGATGACACCATCTGCACCAAGGAAATACCATTTGACACCATGTTTATAAAACATAATCTAAGAGAATATAGATACCTTGACTCCTCTACTCAAACCATAACTAACAGATTCCTTGACAAAGATGTAACTTAAAAATTATTGCCTAAATACAATTTCTGTAACTAACAAAGGTTTCTTTTCCTTCGTTTATTGATATGCTTAAACTCAGCGAGCAAAGGATGTACTAAATTGACATCAACCAGATCATAATTCGTAATGTTTAAAATATGTATAACAATAAATTTAACAGAAAAGGGGAATGGTATCATATTGAAATCATAATGATTAAACATCAAGTAGTAACTTGAATTTGAAAAAATAAACAAATAATTAAAAAAATACAAGAGAGAGAAAGAGAAATATAAAATTTTACAGAAGAATGGATGGATCTCCAAATCATGATACAAGCTTCAATGAATTCATAACCACAACTAAATATGATAGGACACGAATAAGTAGCTTAATGATGTTTCTTTTGTTTAAGGAAGAAAGAATTCATCCCCAATAAGGACATTTCATCTAAAATTTGGATAACACTTCAGACCAACGGATGGAGCACACAAACATGCTTTTCAAGCTTCAATGAATACATAACCCCAACTAATTAAAATAGGGCAAGCATAAGCAGCTTAATGATGTTCCTTTTGTTCAAGGAAAAAGGAAATGGATTTATCCCCTAACCAGCCAAACCAGACAATGAAATTAAATCTATTTGGAGTATGTGAGAACCGTAAAATGGGATCCCTGAGCTGTTCGCTAACATCTTAAATTTGCTTTCATGAAGCATAGAACTAAAATATACTAGGGTAAATGGATTGCTAGTCCTAATTATGAACAGAAAACTTGATTGCAAGAAAACCGGGAATTAGTATGTCAAATTTTAAGAATATGAAGGTCCTCCCCATACTTCAGAGAATATTTCATTAATATTATTGCAACATGTTGGAAAGTGGAAACATGATACAGGAATACAAAAAGACACAACAGTTACGTATATGAAACAAGCTTCAGTTCTTATATGCATTAGCAGAACCATACAGGATTTTGACCTGAAGACATCTGAACACATATAAGGAAGAAATAACTAGACACACACACACACACACACACACTACTAAGTACTAATATCAAGAAACAAAAATAATCATATTGAAAACAGTGCCTCCTAATGGCTTTGAACAGTAAAGATGTTAAAATCTGACAGGTAAACAACTTACGATGGTGACTTCAGACTTCCAGAGTCCAAAGACTGAAAGATGTTTGATACAATGTTAATAGTGTTGGGAGCATTTTCTCTGGGGAAGGTAAGCAGAATCAAACCATTCTTCGTTAGCTTTACTAGAGACATGTCAAAATCTGTTGCTGTATTTGTATCTGTCTTCACATTGGAGTGACACTCATTTCTTGAAAGTCCACCTACCATCAGAACATATACATTACATCAGTGAAATCTCATTATCAATTTCCTCAACAAACAGTGTAACAAAATTAAAAATTCTCGCCTTCTCAAAGAGAAAGTTATCACCTGAATTCCCTTCAATGCTGTTGATCTCTGCACCATTGGCGCACTTTCCATTTATATCGTCCATGCATATTTTCCTTCTCTTGCAATCTCCAATTGTATTCGAGAATTCCAAACTTTGAGAGTTCTCAATATTGTTGGGTCCAACATACTACATTAATTCCAAAAGACTATGGAAATTAGTATAGCCATTTCATATCCAGAATATCAACATGTGAGAAACAAGCTATATTTTAGACCATTAGCTTATCTACCTTTATTGAAGAAGTCAAACATACCAATAACTTAAAATTAGAATTAGGAATAGTTACATGAATAAGTCGTAACAAAGACAAACAATGTCTGTGACTGAAACCTTTAAAAAGAACAAGTATACTAAAAAAACCTTATGCGCCAACTTATGGCTGATGGCTTTCTGTTGCCAAAAAATAAAAATAATTAAAAAAAAAAAAGCGTACACATTGACATGGCCTTCTGCAGTAATGGAAGTTAAATACATTATAATTGGCATTACCATATTCAAAGTTCAAACCAATTTCCGTAGAGTCAGCGATATGTAATAGATATCTATTCTGGATTTATCTCTAGAAATATTAATGAATATAAAACAATGATTATAAGGGAAAAGCAGTATAAGGACTAATCTAACATCGGGATTCACAAGACAGCAACTGAAAAACATACAGGGGAAAAGGAAAATTGATTCCTGTTATCAAACACTTTTTTTTTGAAGGTTAATCAAGAATTCATTAATTAAAGACATCGAAAAGATGTAAATACTCGGTCATTTCGGCTCGATTACAAACTTTGGATGTGACATAACTCATAAGTTATATTTGTAACTACCATGTTTCTGCTTGATTTCACTTTTTACTACTTGATAGCTAATATTTAGCAGCCAGTGCACCTCCATCCAAAACAGAAACAAACCCACAAATTTAATAATAAAAAGCTTGACCTCCATTGCTAGCAATTAAAACCCATTGTTCTTTCTTTTTTTTTTCCCAAAGAGAAAAATCCTCAAATGGGATACCAAGAAGATAAATACAAATAATTACATAGGAAAAATGAAATGAAAGGAGAAAACCTTGTGGAGAATTGAAATGGCTTCTTTAGTAGCACTTTTCTCCCTCTCTGAAAGCCAAAGCCAATTTGAGAAAAGAATAAAGAAATGTATAAATGAATAATAATAGAAAAAAGAAAAATTAAAAAGTGTGAAGTGAAAAATAATACTGATGGTGCAGGTGATTAGAAAGCCAGAGTGAGAGCGTTGAAGAAGAGAAGAAGGGGAGTTGTAATCGAAACGAGGTATGCTTATCACTCGAGAGTGCTGTTCCCATGGCTTCAATTCTTTTTCTTCTTCTCCTTCAATTTTCGATTCTTTTTCTTCTTCTGCCATTGTATTTACTCTTCAAGATTCTCTGTTGCAAATTATATGCTCTAAAAACCCTAATTTTTGTGTGACTAATTTTCCGATTAATTTACACGCTAAGGATGAAGGAGGTGTCTGTAATTTGCAATAATTGAACATTTTTGCAATAATCTTATTATTATTAGTAATAGATATATTATGATAAAAGGAGATGTAGTTATGAGATAAATACGATTAAGATGATTTGATTACGTACAACATCGACCCTAAACTGTTTTGTGAAATTACCAACGAGCACTTAGACAATCTATGCTCAAGAGAGGGAGGGGATGAATTGGATACTTCCAAATAATTCGGTATTAAATATTTTCAATATTAAACTAATTAGTGAGTATCTTTACTGATTTTGCTTAGAATTCAATTTATACAATTCAAAATAATATAAATCTTATAATAATAAGTAAGATATGGATAGATAAATTGACACCGGATTTATAGTGGTTCGGCCAACTACTTACCTACATCCACTACTTTAAGATACGCTTGAAGCTTTACACAAATAACGAGAGTTTTCTGGGCTCACTCTCAAACCTTTAAGATTTTCTTCTAAGGCTTCCTAAATCTTTCCAATAATTTTTCCCTTAAGAGCGATCACTACGCTCACAAATAAGTGTTGATAATGAGAATTTTATAATAATAATTTTTTTTTTGAATTATTACAATCTACATATATTACAATATATTGTCAACTGGGATTCTAGATACATACAAGTTATGACACTGCCCAGAGATCAACCGAGACGCATCTCAGAACTCAATTATTATCAATCAACCAAGACACGGCTTGGAAATCAACTCTCATACAGGAGAAAATCTTCCTCCAGACCCTCTCTAGCCTATGGAGGAAGATTTTGAGTCCCCACTGCTTTTGTGGGGACTCGAACCCATGTCTCTCACTTGGTGAGAGACATGGTGAGAGACATGGGTTACCAATGGACTACACACCCATTGTGTGTACTCATAAAATATTACAATGAAGATTAAAATATGAGAATCCTAATCCAAATATATGAAAGCTAACTAATATGAATATGAAGATAAAATATGAGGTTTTTCAAATAAAGAGAGTATAAGATGTTGAAGATTTGAAAACTTTTTTGAGAGTGTTTGAAGTTTTTTTTTTATAACTAAAAAATATATGGAGATGATTTTTTCTCTGTATATATTTTTCTCAATATGTTCCCTACGCAAAAATGAAACCAAACTTTAATTTTATGTGCTTTAAACTGAATAAAGCCGTTATGCAGCTCTGTGACTGGTATGACATTCTATAGTATTGGTATGTCGGTCTGACAATAAGAAACAGCTTTTGAAAATATGACCATTGTGTTTTTTATCGTTACACAATGATCGATACGCTGGTCTCTTTGGGTCCAATATTTGAGAGGCGTTTTCCATACCGTTTGAATGAAACCGTCCAGAGACTTCACGTTCGAGTAGCGTTTGACATGTAGTTCGAATACAAGTGTCCAAAGACCTTTAGTCTCATTCTGCCAATCACTGATATACTGGTTCTTATTCACCGGTATACCAATTCTAGTGCTTAAAACAAGTTGAAAATGATTTTTTGCTTTAATTCCTATGAGCTTAGAAACACTTGAATAAGAACTCACTTACATTAATTCTTAGCTCTCATCATTGATACTATTTATTTACAGATATCTAATTGTAGGGAGATAGGAATGATTACTATTTATTTACAGGTATCTAATTGTAGGGAGAAGGGAATGATTACTTTTGGTTGGTTGAATGTGAATTTACTGAACAAATAAATAAATAAAAACACAAAAGAAAATACTAAGGAAAATAACAAAAGACACAAATATCTAGGGTCGTGACTCTGCATAATATTATTTTAATGATGAATTGATTATCTTATATATGTGTAATAAATCAGTTTGCTAACCTGGAACACTAAGATATGCAAAAGGCTCTGTCGATGTTCAGTTGCAAACACCCAAATAACCCAATTAATCATATGTCTATGTTAATCAAATTACCTGAATTCATTATGTTCAAGTTCCACTATTGGTTACCCCTGCCCGACAGGTATATGTATATCCTGTAAGGAAATCTATTGAAAGGTTATCTATCCTCAAGGAAGATCGTGGGCTATTGAATCTAAGGCTAAAACCTAAAATCCCTTCGTCAAATTCATTTTAAGTTTACCACGTCAATCTTATTGGTGATCAAGCAACAAGAAGCATTAAGCTTAAGATTCAATAAGCAACTACAGAATTACCCATTATATAATAAATCAATTATTAAGCATGTGAATAATGTGTTTTATCACTTCCATAGAATAAAAATAAAATATTGGGGTTATGCGATCCACCCTTACTATTTATAATTTAGAAATCTGTCTTATTATAATATAGAAATTATTAGTGATATTACCAACCGACCATATAGGTGGTATCCTGATTAAGTCAGATTTTCAATTAAGTCCAACCGACCATAAAGGCGGTGTTATCATTTGTCCATAAACCAGCCATATACGCGGTAATTATCTGTCACTTAAAGACCGACCATATAGGCGGTGTCACATTATGTCAAATAAATAAAACCAGCCATTAAGACGGTATAACCTTCAGTCCATATTATTAAATTATAATTTCTATATTATAATTAAGGGAGATTAATCTAAACTAAAATAATTAAAGTTTTACCCTTCCCCCAGCAGAAATTTAACTAATAAACATAAAAGAAAAGAAAATAAACTATGCTATTACTGAAAATAAAAATACATAATTGAAATACTGAAAATAAAAACAAACAAGATACAATCTTTAAATTCCTTACAAAAACCTAAGGAAAGCATGAATTTTACAAATGAAATGGCTTGATATTTATAGGCAAAGAAAAAGGCTTCCACTAATTTCTCCACCAAACACTTCACAAAACACTCCACCAAGCACTCCACCAAACATGACACAAAACACTCCACCAAACATGTTGCATGTTTGGTGGAAGTTTGACAATTTTTATTTTTTTTGATAATGACTTTAGTAATTAAACATAGCACAATTTCGGATTTTTCATCTATTTTGGTCATGAAAACTTCCGAATTCGAAATTCCTACAAACGTTAAAGTTGTAGATCTTTGAATCTTATTTAATCTAGAACTTGAATCACCTCAATCCGATATCAGAGTAAATAGTTATGGCCAAAATACGAAACATGTTAAAGTTGAAATTTCCAAAATTGTACTTCATTAGAATGCCATTTCAAGTTTCCAACCTCCAAAATACATATGTCTGTACGGGCCAAAATTGGCCCAAGGGTAATTTCGGTCTTTCGCTTCAGACCCACTGCTAAATGCACCCCTGAAGCCTCCTAATCAAACCCTAAAGACATAATGTCGGCCCAGGCCCGATGAACACCAACACTCGTAACCAAAGGACCATCCAGAGGTCGGCCCACGTAACGCCTAAGTTAATAAACATCATTCAGAAACTCAACAGTTGCCAGCCTACAACGGGCAAATACACTAAATGCCCCTCATGAAGTCGATCGGAAACTGACTCCCAACGGACAAGTAATCAAAGAGCAGTAAATGCACATGCTCCCTTAAGAGCATGTATATAAACGAAGAAGGTCTAGGAAAAGGAGGACGGTCTCTCGACAGCTCTCAAAACATCTCATTCATACCACCCTCACGGTACCCTACAGAGTTCAAGGTAGCATCTAACCTTGCTCTCTCCATTACAACTTTCTTTAGTCCCTTGACTGACTTGGGCGTCGGAGTGCCCCCGGCACCCACCACACCGGTGGGCGTACTCCCGCTCACTCTACATTCTTTGTTTGCAGGATCGCCAGTGCCCCCTCCTTACTAAATCTCAATTGTAGGCCTCGGTGAAAATCAATGTCTACAATTTGGCGCCCACCGTGGGGCCCCTAGCGATTCATAGCATGCAAAGATCTATCCGACTACAATCCTTTCAAACACTCATAATATGGAGTCAAGCAAGGAGCAGACTTCATATCTTATGATCACCAAATTTTCCATCTTCCAAAAAGATAATCACAAACATTGGAACACATTTCTTCAACCACCCAAAGGCCCGAGGCTACGGGTCACCCCCAAAAATCCTATCAGTTTATCAGGTCTCTTATGTGCATTCAACCAATGAAAATCCACCATCAGACCACCATCCACTTAATCACCAAAAGAGCTACCATATTTCTCCGATCGACTAATCATGATAAGTCACCTCTTCCATGCGGAAGGAAATATAAGAGTTAAGAAAGCAATTCTCTCCAATCTACCTGAATTCAGACTACCAATAAGGACAAGCCGAGCCGAGATAGCTTCATACTATGTAGAAGGATCGTTATCAACATCTTACTGCATTTGAAGGCTTTCGTATTCATCAGACGACTTAGATGAATCTTAATCTCCTTTGTACGATGTAAAGGCTGTGTCATATTCTTCAAACAACGTGAGAGGATTGTCATCTCCTCCAGGTGTCATGAAATGATACATAAAAGAAGTGTAATCAATTCTAGACTCCTCTCGACCATGGTCTCATGGACCTACATCAAGATCAAGGCGCTTCCCTTCAATGAAATAATATTTTCTACCATCTACCTCACGTGATGAAGTAATGTATCTCACATGAGGAGGATATCCCAGTCGACGGAACCCGAATGAAGTCTTGGCATGGACATCCCAGTCAACATTACCAGGTATGGCCTGTACTTTTTAATAATGTCTCAGTAGACATTAGAAAGGCATTAGGACATATAATAAATGTCATGATTGGTATTACAATATATAGTATACAACGGTTGTCTCAGTCGACACAAAAATTTACAATTAGGTAATGGTTATGAATGGCTCAGTCGACATTCGCAATATCTGGTATATAATTTGTTAGGGATACCCCGTCCCAATTGATATCACTTTATCTAGCTTATCACTTGTTAAAGATTACACTCGACACCTCACATAATGAGCTTTTGACATCCGTTTAAGATCTCATCTAACGTGAGATGGAAGAAGATTTAGCTTGATTTATCGTCCCCTTCAGACGACATGGACGAAATATCATCTTCTCTAGACTACATTAGTAACATGTCGTCTGCCCCATAGGACATGGAAGGTTTGACAACTTCTCCAGTCGACATTAATTGATTGTTGCCTATACTCTATATGAAATATATGAATAACCCTTAGCTCCAGACTATGTAGAAAACCCTCCATCACATTCAGTAGAATGAAGACTATATTTGGACTTTCATCGGGTCTAATGTAGACTCAAATTGGTTTATACCCGGGACCAGTTGGGTACATGAGCGCGTGACTTCTTTCGGTCCAATCGACGCGGGATTCCCCAATTGATTTTTAAAAATGCATCAATAGCATGCTACAATTGCAAATATATGTTATATACGCGTGCCATTTATTCCAAAAGCCAAGCTTAAGCCCAAATCCAAGAGGCCCAAGCTCACATTGTCGAAGCCACATCCAGCTCATTCCTGTTAATTGCATAAAGCGAGCCCACGTAAAAGAAGCAGTAAGTAATATTGGGCCTAAAAAAAAAAAAAAAAAAAAAAAAAATAGAGCCCCATGATGCAGGCGTCGTGCAATACAAATGACAAGTGGCCACACGTGCTCCATGCATGCAACCTGGCGCACACAGCTCCCATCTCAACGCACTCTCCCTTCTCCACCAATGGCTGATTGCAAAATACTATGCTTTTCTATTTTATCACTAACACTGTCTTTATTTGCAACGGCAAACGCCAATATCCCTGGTGTCTACACTGGCAGCCCCTGGCAATCCGCCCACGCTACCTTTTACTGCGGCAGTGGCGCTTCCGGCACCATGAGAGGTGCTTGTGGGTATGGGAATCTATACAGCCAGGGCTGTGGAGTGAACACGGCTGCTCTAAGCACTGCATTGCTTAACAATGGCTTCAGCTGCGGCGCGTGCTTCGAGATGAAGTGCATTGATGAGCCGCAGTGGTGCCTTCCTGGTAACCCTCCCATTTTGATTACGGATACCAACTTTTACCCTCTGGACTTCGCTCAGCCATCTGATAATGGCGGCTGGTGCAACCCCCCTCGCCCCCATTTCGATCTCGCCAGGCTCATGTTCCTCAAGCTCACCCATTGCCGCGCCGGTATCATCCCCGTTTCTTATCGCAGGTGGAAATAAGTAATTGAAAGACAAAATTTAGAGCTCAATCGACTGAACGAAATCACCATTGACTACAACGTTATCTTCGGCCTAAAGTGGCGTCATCTCCCTTGCCCGGGTTCTTTTTAAAAAAAAAAAAAATAAATTTCATTTACCCACGTGTAAGGATCCCAGCCCTGCACGTTGTACAAAGTCTGCACAGGTCCATGGTCAGTGATGCAGATGACACATTCAGTCTACACTGGTCTTGCGAAGCACGAACACGTCCAGTCTGCACAGCTCCATAGTCAGTGATGCAGATGGCACGTTCTATCTACACTGGTCTTGCTATGCACGAACACGTTCAATCTACACAGGTCTTATGATACCCGAACATCTTCAGTCTACACATGATGCAGATGGCACAGACACGTACCGGGGCTCCAGCTATATGCGTATATGTGTCGTACTGAAGGCAGCAGACTACACTCTGCCGCTTAATTTCCAGTTTAGAATTTCGTTTGGGCTATCTGCTATGGACTAACTTAGGAAGCCATTTGATTGGGGTGTCTCAAAATAAAGACACGACTGAGTGAAGACTCTACTAAAAAAAAAATAAAATAAAATAAAATAAAATAGCAACTCACGCGCCACAAATCAAGCATGAGCCTGTTGAGTAGTCCAACATCGATTATTTTGATGGAAGACAGAGGAATGAGTGAAACAAAACCAATCCCATATCGTTTGAAAGTAATCCCCTTCAAAGTCCAAACCAACCACACTGACACGCCAAGAGAGATTCACTGCCCATTCGACAAAACTATATACAAAATATAAATGCCCCACTCTCCAAAACTATATGCAAAATTCTTATAAATAGAGTCGTCTGCAAAGAAGGATCACACTTGGCACGATTATGAATTAACTGAAGCCCATACGTGCTCAAGTAGAAAGCCCAAATATTTGCTGCCCCAAAACAAAAAGTCGAGGCCCATTCTGCCAAAAATCACATTCCCGTCTCAAAGCTGGAAGCTCATACAGGCTGATACACGTGGGTGAGAGAATTCCACAAGACACACGCTCACGTCTCATCTTGCAAGCGCAGACGTATGCGCAAGTTGAAGCTCATTGCATCAGGCTCACTAAGGCCCATTTCCAAGCCTATTGTTCCAGAAAGCCTATAAGAAAAAGCCACATTGCTTAAAATCAAGATCCATGAGATCTTCACGTACCAAAATCCCATGCATAAAATGATCGAGTTCCAAAGAATGGTGAAGGCCCAATAAATTACTGCCACACTCAAAACGCCAACAACCACCCTAGCACATGTAAAAGGTAGCCCGTACCGGCCACGACACCAGAAGGCACCAATAAACAAAATAATCAATCAGCCTGTCGAATGGAGCTATTGAGTATTGGAAGACCATTAGTTGCCCTAGACGATAAACATGCCTTATTAGTTCATACACTTCCATACAAGTGGAGGACATCCAGCCTATCCGACAACTAGTCCATTCGACAAAGCCTCCATACGACAGGTACAAATATTTCTTCATTTTTATTAAACAAATTTCATAATCTTGCAGTCATTTGAATTACGTCCATTCGACTTGAAAATAGTCATTGACTAATAAAGTGGAGAGAGTCGTAACCTCCAGTCAGGTTATGAAGATTTTCATATACATTTAATAGATTCATTCGACCAAATCTTCATGGACCTTCATCAGGTTAGGTAAGATGAGGTTTCACATGGACCTTCATCAGGTACATTCGATCGAAGTCTCTAGACCTGCATCTAGTAGGTAAAGTGAAAATTATTTTGGACCTCCATGAGGTCTATTCGACCTTAGACCCTGACTGACCTTTGTTGGGTCTTGTAGAGTAAGGAGGGTAGTATGAGGAATAAAGACCCTCATTGATATTTAGTGGGTATCGTAGTATGAGGAGTGAAACCCTCTTTGACCTTTCTTAGGTCTAGTAGAGTCAGGAATGATGATCTTGGAGTTTCAGCAGGTCCATTAGACAAATCCATTCGACAGAAGTCTTGCAGAAGAGTGAAGAGTGATGACCTTCACCAAGCTCATCCCATTGTAGTATCATAGGCCTTCCATAGGTCTAGTTTAGTAAGAAATGACCTTGATAGACATTCATCAAGTCCATACGGCAAGTTCATTCGACCGTAGTCTCACAAATCCTCATCAGGAGAATGAGTGATGACCTTCCTAGACTTTCATCAGGTCCATTTGATAGCCTATTTAATAGTAGTCTCATGGAGCTTCATCAAGTCTAATAGTATGAGAAGGAAAGACCTTCATAGACCTTCATCAGGTCTAGTAGAGTAAAGACCCTCATGACCCATGTTAGATCTTGTAGAGTGAAGAATGAAGACCCCCATGGATCTATGAAGTGTGTAGACTCCCATGAACCCTTATAAGGTATAGTGGAGTGTGGACCTTCATTGGGTCATGTAGAGTATAAACTCTAGTGTACCTCATTCAAGAATTGTAGAATGAAAACTTACTCAGACCTCCATCAGATCTGGTAATTTGTAGACCCTCATGTACTTTCACCAATATGAATGGTCATCCTGATACATAAGACAATGAAACATCCTCCATATGAAACATCTTTATCAACCTTCTGCCCAGTCGACGCAACGGGCACGTAAGGATCTCTCATTGTTTCAGAAAACATGGTATGTTTTTCACATTGAAGAGCAATTAACTAGTCACTCGACAAATCCTCCAGACGACAGGTATCATTATTCTCCTTATTTACTTACCTTGATTGAGGTTTTTGCAAGCAATACCATATGACAAAGTTGAAGACCAGGACTACTCTTATATGAAGTGTATCCTGAACCTTCATATGGTTCAGTCGAATGAGAACATCTCCCATGGCTCATGTAGAGTCAACATATGACCTTCATCTGGTCTAGAAAAATTCGAAGTCTCCTCTGGTCCACGACCAGTGGTATGAATTACATCTTCCTGGACTCATCAAGTTCAGACGACCGGGGACATCCCCCACAGACTCATGACGAGTCAAGTCATAGACATGAACTACTCATGTCGTATGATATATATTCCTGGACTCATCAAGTTCAGACGACCGGGGACATCCCCCACAGACTCATGTCGAGTCAAGTCATAGACATGAACTACTCATGTCGTATGATATATCTTCCTGGACTCATCAAGTTCAGACGACCGGGGACATCCCCCACAGACTCATGACGAGTCAAGTCATAGACATGAACTACTCATGTCGTATGATATATATTCCTGGACTCATCAAGTTCAGACGACCGGGGACATCCCCCACAGACTCATGTCGAGTCAAGTCATAGACATGAACTACTCATGTCGTATGATATATATTTCTGGACTCATCAAGTTCAGACGACCGGGGACATCCCCCACAGACTCATGTCGAGTCAAGTCATAGACATGAACTATTCATGTCGTATGATATATATTCCTGGACTCATCAAGTTCAGACGACCGGGGACATCCCCCACAGACTCATGTCGAGTCAAGTCATAGACATGAAATACTCATGTCGTATGATATATTTTCCTGGCTTCATCAAGTCCAGTCGACCGGGGACATCCCCCATAGACTCATGTCGAGTCAAGTTGTAGACATGGATTACACATGTCGTATAAATTATATTTTCCTGGCCTCATCAAGTCTAGTCGACCGGGGACATTCCCCATAGACTCATGTCGGGTCAAGTTGTAGACATGGATTACACATGTCGTATGACTTATATTTTCCTGGTCTCATCAAGTCCAGACGACCGGGAACATCCCCCATTGACTCATGTCGAGTCAAGTTGTAGACATGGATTACACATGTCGTATGACTCATATCCTCTTGGACTCATCAAGTTCAGTCAACCGGGGACATCCCCCATTGACTCATGTCGAGTCAAGTTGTAGACATGGATTACACATGTCGTATGACTCATATCCTCCTGGACTCATCAAGTTCAGTCAACCGGGGACATCCCCCATTGACTCATGTCGAGTCAAGTTGTAGACATGGATTACACATGTCGTATGACTCATATCCTCCTGGACTCGTCAAGTTCAGTCAACCGGGGACATCCCCCATAGACTCATTTCGAGTCAACTTGTAGACATGGAAGGCACATGTCGTATGACTGATATACTGACCTTCATCTGGTCCAGTCGATTGGGCACTTCCACAATGGCTCTTGTAGAGTCAAGTTGATAAACTTGACATTCGTTTGGTCAAATAGGCAGCATCAACGCTCGAGTACACCTACATAATATGGCTTCGTCCCAAGCGACACATGCGTCAAGTACTCTCCAAGCCAAGGACTCTTGACTTAGAGAGTAGGGGACAAACTGTACGGGCCAAAATTGGCCCAAGGGTAATTTCGGTCTTTCGCTTCAGACCCACTGCTAAATGCACCCCTGAAGCCTCCTAATCAAACCCTAAAGACATAATGTCGGCCCAGGCCCGATGAACACCAACACTCGTAACCAAAGGACCATCCAGAGGTCGGCCCACGTAACGCCTAAGTTAATAAACATCATTCAGAAACTCAACAGTTGCCAGCCTACAACGGGCAAATACACTAAATGCCCCTCATGAAGTCGATCGGAAACTGACTCCCAACGGACAAGTAATCAAAGAGCAGTAAATGCACATGCTCCCTTAAGAGCATGTATATAAACGAAGAAGGTATAGGAAAAGGAGGACGGTCTCTCGACAGCTCTCAAAACATCTCATTCATACCACCCTCACGGTACCCTACAGAGTTCAAGGTAGCATCTAACCTTGCTCTCTCCATTACAACTTTCTTTAGTCCCTTGACTGACTTGGGCGTCGGAGTGCCCCCGGCACCCACCACACCGGTGGGCAGTACTCCCGCTCACTCTACATTCTTTGTTTGCAGGATCGCCAGTGCCCCCTCCTTACTAAATCTCAATTGTAGGCCTCGGTGAAAATCAGTGTCTACAATGTCAAGTCCAGTTTTTTCCATTCTTTGTTCCATATTTCTTCCTAAATGATTCCATTGAGTCCAAATTTTATTTTATCTGCAAAATAAACTAAAACACATTAAAACGTTCATCATACCCGAGAAACTAAACAAAATATTAGGTAAAAAAATTAGTAAATATTGATATATTTTCCGCTCATCACACCTCCAAACCTAATATTTTGCCAGTACTCGAGCAAAACAATAAAATAAAATACAATAAATAATTGAAATTAAACTACGCCACTTTCGTATGGATCACGATTACATTTAGCGTATGCAACAAGCCTTTAAACCCTTAGGTGTCCCTAGCATACGAGTTGTAGTCTCGTGAGTGCTTACAAAGACGATACACACAAACATCAATCTAAAATTAATGCACACAAAAGCAAAAAGATAAAAGAAAAGAGAATAAATAAGTTAGTGACTAAACATGTGAAACTTCTTATCCAAGTTAGTAGTTGTTTTCATTCTTTCTAAATTACCAAATAAGTAAACACCCCCAAACCTAAATGAGAATTTATCACCCAATGTCTTAAAAAGTAGAAGAAAATATTAGAGAACAATACTTGGTTAGCTGAAATTCTACATCTAAATTAAAGGTTAGGATCTAGATTTATCCGACGCTTCTTACCACGATCATTATCAGACCAGTTTATCTTGGAAAAGATAGGGTCAATTTGTGGTTCAAAGCTAAGATTTGGTCAATTAAATCATGAGTAGTTCTGGTAGTAAAGAGGAGTTCTTTTACAGGTTTTGACACGAATCCATTTCTCCGTGCATATCAAGAAACACACAAAGAAAATCATAAAATCCATCAGCGTTAAACAATCCAATCGGTTTCTGGTGTATGTTCAAGTTCGCCAAAGTTAACACTGTAAAAATTTCCTCTATTGTGCCCAAGCCACCTGGCAAAACAATAAAAGTATCAGCAAGGGTAATCATTTCAACTATTCGTTGAGATATACCTAGTACAATAAGTTCCTCTCCATTTGATGGTCCTCTAAGATTCGCCTCCGCCAAGGGTTTTGGGATTATTCCAAAAACTTGACTACCTCCTTCCGATACAGCCTTTGAAACGATCTACGATTGCCCCCGCCATATACTAAGTGCATATTTCTTTCGTCCATGACTCTACCTAATTCATGTGCTGCTACAACGAATTCTGGTTTAGAACCAGCACTAGTTCCACAAAACACACATGTTTACAACTCGTCTTCTTGAAGTAGCTTCCATTTTTTTTTTATGTATTTCTTTCTCAAATCTGGATGCCTTCAAAAGTGCAAAGATGATTTGAATTTATAACACCTGAAAAAGGGTGAGTAATAATAGCATTAGTATCTTCCAAAGGACAATTATTATCTTAAACATTAAAATAAATCATGAAAGGTTAAAAAGTCTAGATCCTATCGGTGAAAATAAAGATAATTACATGAAAGGTTAAAAAGTCTAGATCCTATCACTGAAAATAAAGATAATTACAACAGATCAAAGCAATTATTAAGGCAACGGAATTATGTACGCAATACGCCACTCGTTTGGTATATAAAACCATTAAGATGCGTCTCAAGAATCCATTCATTACTCAGCCATCAGTAATGAATTAGCTTTCATTTTTATGATTGCCAAACACCATTCCTTCATGTTTTGCTTTGCCTTAAATGCTCTGTTTGTGCTTTTCTTGAAAATATCACATAAAATTAAAAACGCTACAACATATATACACAAAATATGAAAACATAAATTACAATAAATTGCATGGGTTGCCTCCTTACTAGCGCTTAATTTTTCGTCTTCAGCCAAACGTGACTGAAATCCATCTGTCAATGAGTTTCAGCATGGTTTTGGATGTCCGATTAAAGACAATCTCATGTGCATTACTTTTGAAGGGTCTCCTCTAACAGTAAAGTGGCAAAAAGAATTTTATCTTATTTAGTACTTGTGTCATCTTTTTAATCTTTGTCGCTCTAATGATTCCTGAAAAGAAAGAGAGAAACTCAGGAGGTTTCGTATGGTGTCTGACTTGGAATGGGAGTTCCATTCTGTCAAGATCTTGAGCGATATCATTGATTTGTACTCTCCAAAACAATGATGTTTCTCCTGAATGCATGAGATCTTCAATATGATCAGTCACTTGCTCCTCCATTTACGCATCTTCCTCCAATTTTTCTTTATATATATATATTTCAGAATTTCCTCATTCAGCTCTTCATCTGTCATATATGAAATGTATGCTCCATAAGTGTCAACCTGAGGATGTAAAAATGTGTCTGATTTTAGGTCTTTATCCTCTGTGGTTGATATGATTGGCTCAAGTAGCTCTTCTTCAAACATTTGTATAATGCAAGCTCCAAGATCTTCATTTTGAGGATACAGAGTTTCATCCTCAATTTTTATTGGTACAAACAGCTCTACTTCTTGATCCTCGTCAGAGTCAGAAGAATAATAAAAATCAAATTGAGACTTTACTGGTTTGGGCTCCTGAACTGATACCTCTGATTCTTGATACTGCTCAGCCTCTTCCTCTGTTAAGGTGTCATTGTGGAATTCTGGGTACTCGAAGGATTCGTAAGTTTCATCTGAAAATGCTCATTGAGGTATGTAGCTCTGGTTTTCTATTAATTGTCTCGTTTGATCAGTCAATCTCTGAATGAATGTTGTTTGACTCTGAAAACTTTCAAATTGATTCTGGATTATTTCAAGTATTGTATCCATCATTTCGTCTTGTTTCTTGAACCAATCTTTGAGCATGTCAATCACCTGATTTTCCTCTGATGGTTCTGGTTCTTGATGAAGATAATAGGTTCATGATGGATAAGATGGAGAATAAGGTTAAGTGAAATATGTTGATTCTTCGTACCTTGAAGGATTCTGATAATTCTACCACCCTGAAAGGTATATGCATTGATCGCTCGGGTGGTTACCATCACATATCACATATCTCCTCATTGCGTTTTGTTGAGAAAATGTAGTATTGTTTGGTTCTGACATCAAGTGATAATTGTTGGGCTGGACAACAGGCCTCAGAAAACCAGATTGTCGCTCCCTGAATTGGGGTGTATCTTCTTCTAGTAGAGCTTGTAATCTTTCAATGTTCCATTGTTCAACCACGTGAAAATAACAAAAGAAATAAAAATTACAAAAAAAAAAAAAAATTAGATACAAGTAAATTAGATAGCTTCAAAATTAATAACTTAAGAAAAATAAGTCCCTGTCAGCGGCGCCAGAAACTTGACCGGTATAATTACACACGTATAATGAAGCGCACGTATCGTTCAAGTAGTATAAAAATATCGATCCCATGAGGACTTAATTCTTATTGTTGTTATTAATTATTGATACTATTTATTTACAGGTATTTAATTGTAGGGAGAAGGGAATGATTACTTTTAGTTGGTTGAATATGGATTTGCTGAACAAATAAATAAATAAAAACACAAAAGAAAATACTGAGGAAAATAACAAAAGACACAAATATCTAGTGTCGTGACTCTACACAATATTATTCTAATGATGAATTGATTATCTTATATATGTGTAAGAAATCAGTTTGCTAACCTGGAACACGAAGCTATGCAAAAGCCTTTGTCGATGGTCAGATGTAAACACCCAAATAACTCAATTAATTATATGTATATGTTAATCAAGTTACCTGAATTCATTAAGTTCAAGTTCCACTATTGGCTACCCCCGCCCAAAAAATATATGTCTATCCTGTAAGGAAATCTATTGAAAGGTTATCTATCCTCAAGTAAGATCGTGGGCTATTAAATCTAAGGCTGAAACCTAAAATCCCTTCGTCAAGTTCATTTTAAGTTTACCCCATCAATCTTATTGGTGATCAATTAACAAGAAGCATTAAGCTTATGATTCAATAAGCAACTAAAGAATTACCCATTATATAATTAAATCAATTATTAAGCATGTGAATATTGTGTTTTATCACTTCCCTAGAATATAAATAAAATACTGGGGTTAGAGGATCCACCCTTACTATTTCTAATTTAGAAATCTCCTTTATTATAATATAAAAATTATTAGTGATATTACCAATCGACCATATAGGCGGTATCCTGATTAAGTCAAATTTTCAATTAAGTCCAACCGACCATAAATGCGGTGTTATCATTTTTCCATAAACCAGCCCTATAGGCGGTAATTATCTGTCACCTAAAGACCGACCATATAGGCGGGGTGACATTATGTCAAATAAATAAAACTAGCCATTAAGACGGTATAACCTTTAGTGCATATTATTAAATTATAATTTCCATATTATAATTAAAGGAGATTAATCTAAACTAAAATAATAAAAGTTTCACCATTCCCCCAACAGAAATTTAACTACTAAACATAAAACCAAGAATTTATCGAGTACAACCGGTATGGATAATAATTTTATAACTACACCCTCACAATTTTGGCACATTATTGGATGCACTTATAGAAAAATACCCATAAACCGTATTGACAAAACGAACCAAGGAACATATATTCAATACATGTTACTTTACAGCCATATTTAAAGGCGAAGATTTTCCTACGGAAGCTTAACTCTACATCCAATGCATAATTTTAATCTAAATTATTTTCTAAACATGTTGATTCAACCTTAGGAAACATAATTCAATCTAACTACTAAATTTTATTAAATTTTCGTTAGCGTCGAACAGAAAAGTAAAGAAACATATCTAGATAACATGCATGTGCAAACATTAAAATTGGATTTTATACCAAATATCAAGCATGAATAATGTAATAGATGAAGCATCAGACCTGCTGTGATACCATTTTTTTTGGGCGGAAGCGAGGGTTCGGGCAAGATCGTATTTTAAAACTTTTTAAAAATATCGAATAAATTATTCAATATCTAATACGAATAATTTATTCATATTTCATCTTAAACTATTTATTTAATATCATATATTAACATAAATATTATTGAAACTTCACGAAACTTTTACGAAAAACGTTTTTCCGTAAAACTGCCTAAAACGAGTTTTTGACCAAACTGACTACCCGATACTTATGAAAACTACCCAGGTCAGATCCAATAGTGTCAGGGCAATTCATAGGCTGCCCAAACAGTGACGGAATCAATTTTTTCTCAGCCGTCACCCGGTTGGCTCAAAATCCACCTGCTAACGCCGTTTTTGGTCGTTTTCGCTTATTTCAAGTCGGAAACACTTTCCGGCAATTGTGCCAACTCCCAAAACTCATCCAAAACATTCATAAGACATCAATAATATCCCATAAATTCCAGTTTAGTCGAATCTGATCAGAAAACCAAAATAACCAATTTTACATGCTTTAAATCTAATTTTACAAGATTAATCAAATTAATCAAACACCAATCAAAGTCCCACCACATGAAGCAACCAAGAAAAATTCTAGGCTATCTTAGAGTGCATCAACAACTCTAGAATGGAAACTTATTGTCCAATAATAATTTGAACAAATTTGTAATATAATTACACTAATTACTTCCTTAAACACTTCACACATGCATCAATGGCTTCCAATCCATCCACCAAATAACAAAGCCCCAAAAATTCAGATTTAAAGAAACCCTAGAACACTTCTATATCATCAAGAAATAATAAATCAAATTTCTAAGCTTAAGAAGTTGAAGAATTACCTTTAATCCTTGAAAACCCCAACTTTTTTTTTGATTTTTCCTTCAAATCTTCATGGTTTTATGAAACAAATTTCCAAACCCATTTTCTTTTGAGGAGTTCGACCATGGAGAAGATAAAGTGAAGAAGAAAACAATTTTTTTTTTTTTAAAAGAAGCCTTGACCGAATTTGGCTTTAATTGGGAGTATTTTGGTCATTTATAATTTTAATCAAATTAAAGTCAAATGAAAACTTTGTATTATCAAATCAAAATTTGACATATATAAAGCTTAATGAATGCATGCCATTTGCTCCATTAATATCTTGTCATTTATCATACTAATTATGATAAATTGGATAAGATATTAAAATATCAATTATTTAACAATTAAATGATTAAATAATTAATCAACAAACATATATGTATTTTATTTACAATAAATAACAAATACATATATTTATGGCATGTGTCAAAATCTCATTTGACGAATAATTAATGTGTATCTAATCGTATTATGTATCAAATATAAATACACAATAATTATTAAATGGCTAAAATCTCTAAATGCATGTGTTATCATTTAACCGATTAAACGATCCGAATTAACTCATTTAATCCAGTGAAGTGTTATGAATAATTCGTATTATTCATATCAAGTTTCCCAAGTGCTCAACGAGTACACTTCATATTATGGGACTCTCTAAGTTTAGGTTTATCCGTTACGAAATCCGATTTCGTGTCCATAATCCACCCACTCATGGATTATGACGATAATGGATAATTTCGCTAAACTATACAAGTCGAGGTCACTGCATACGTATAATCCCTCCGTCACAGGCTATCCGTATTATACCTAGGATATAGATGAGAACGTCAAATCCGTTCGGTATAATACAGTTGACTTTAAATTTACGATCACGAAATAATACTCGGAACTGGTTTCCGACGTTATATCACGACCATGGATTTACTAGATCGTAAACATGTGAGGATGTCTATGCCCTGTACACAGGACTGACGGATCCTATCTTGATACGCACAGGATATCATGAGCATCAGTTCACACCCAACGAACAGGCGGAGGTCTGATCATGAATAGATCATTGACGTGAATGCCATCAAAGTATGGAGGATAACTCATATATCCCACTGTGGTATCTCAAGTCAAATGACCACTATGCTCGCTCAACTCGAGAAGGTTCCTATTGACGTTGGTGTAACATCTATTAGGAAACCTTCAATGTGTCGTTTAGTGTCTTATCAAATAAATACCTACATGTCTATACGAGTCTCCCGAGACTCATGGTTCACTGGGATAAACCATCGGACCATGTCACGATATACGACATGTATTGGTCTCAGCGGATCTCTACTAACCGACCTATGTTAGTAAATCTTGACCAGAAACTTTATTTAAGGATATATATCTTATAGTGTGCTTCCCAATATCAATTATAAACTACATTGTAACTGCGCACTATACTGTAAATCCTAAGGTCTTTGTCTAATATACACGTATCACTAAACCAGATTTAGTTTCGATTTAATCGTAATCAGATATCTAATCGTGATTAGATCGAATAAGTGTATAAAAGACAAGTGTGCTACCAATGAATTAGTAATATTTACAGAAAATGAAATTGCTCGTATTTATGAATCAGATATAAATACAATCCAGATTGGCACTCTGAGTACTAACCCTAACAATAAGATTCATAAGAAATTGGAGTTCAGATGAAAAAGTTACGCTTCAAATACCGCGGGCCATCCAAGAGAACAATGTACGGTTTCGTTTCGAGACTTTGAGGAATTTACTGATTGTCCCCAAAGTCATACCACGAGTATATCTGAGTTTCAATATAATTTATTTTACATGCACGTAACCGTACAGTTGTATATAGTAGTAAAACTTACCGGTCGTTATAAAACAAATATATTGCCTTATTTCTCCCTTTTAAGAAAATATCATGAATATAAGGGGGGATAATCAATTGCATTTCATTTATAATAAGACAAATTATTTAATTTAAATATTCATATTCATTTCATAAGGCCATAAGATTCAATATGTCATCATATTATCCACAATATGTAATTTATCAATTAAACAATTGGGATCATTCGTAAGATCTTTAAAAAAAAAATTATTTTAACAATCCCAATATATAATCAATCATAAAAATCAAATCATGGATTGAAAAATTTCATATACATCAATTCTCAATAAAATAAGATCTTAAGGCATTATAATCAATGAAATCACTCAATAAGCATTTCAATCATCATTGTAACATCCTAGATTTTCGGAACAGATCTGAATAGTTCTAGGACTGAAGTTATAGTCTCGGAATATGATGATTGTAAGGAATAAGAGTTTAAGTGATGATATATGGATCGAAATAATATAAGTGATGATTTTTCGCGTTAGAAGACGCGTCGTCTCAAAGAAATCAGTTACATGATTTTTATTATACGGGTAAAGTTTACGGTTTTGGTCACAAAAAATAGCAAACGATCTCCGATTGAGTTGATTATTGAACCATCGGACTCATTTTTTTGGAGACGAACAACTTTCGCGTTGAATACTTTTCAAAAATTGTGCCAGAAGGGCTTCAAAATTGTAGATTTCAGAAATTACCCTTATAAGTGGGGCCATTTTGGTAAATTCTTGAATGAGATATTTGTATTATTATTATTATTATTATATTATTATTATTATTATTATTATTATTTATTATTATTATTATATTATTATTATTATTATTATTATTATTATGGTTTTCATTTGAAAAAAGAAAGAAAATAAAAGAAACAGAGAGAGAGCCGTTGAGGAGAGAGAGAGAGAGAGAGGGAAGCTCTCGCCGGTGGCCCTCCAACCGGCCTCACGTCAGCGAACCACCACCGACAGTTTCGTCCAAGGACCCTGCAGAGACCGGCCACCAGCAGCGACAGAGATATCGCCGTAAACGACGAGATTAGAAGGAAAGACGCGCGGTTTTGAGGTTCTTGGTTTTGGCTCGTCGCTTCGATCCACGAGTCGTGCCACCCACCAAATCGAAGCCCTCGACGAGTACTATGAGGTAGTGGTAATGATTTTCCCGATCCGGCCTCGGTTTCACGTAAAACAAGGGAGAATTCATGCGTGAATAGTAAGACCTACACGAACAAGCTCCGGTCAAAATTCCAACGACACCAGCGCATTCGTATGGCCGTTGAGAGTCCGAATATGCACTCGGAATTTCGGTATGACTCCGTTAATAATGCGTAATTTTTAAGTTTTCAATTATATATTCGGATGCTTCCAGTAGTTCCGTAGTGTAGCGAATTGACATGAAATGAATTGGATGTGATATAATATGTTAAAACGATGTATATGGTAGAATCCGGGTGGAAACATAATAAATTAGATAGATCCGATAGAATTAGCGAGTTTCCGGTAAAAAGAAGTTTCTCGCGCGACTATGGTCTAACGACCGTGATCATGAATATGACCTAATTATGATAGTACGAAGATAATTAAATAGTTCCAGATAAGTTCGGAGGGTTCGAGACCCTTCCGTAGCATTTGAGGAAATTTTTCCGCAAGATTTTTCATAAACGTGCATATTGAGAATTTAAGCAACCGAGATAGTTTAGAATAGTGTGTAATGACTTAGAATGAGTATTAGAGTGATTTTAGATGAATCGGGAAAAATCCGACAAGTTTCGGATTTGATTTGATTATTCTGGGAAGGTCTAAAGTTTATTATAGAAATATCTAAAGTTCCTCAAATAGCGGTTCTGATCGCGTTTTATGATTTGTTTTGAAAGATATGAGCTGGACTAGGAGTGTCTGCGAATCTAGGTAAATACACTATGCTAAGATTTCCTTGGGTTTGTATGCTTTTAAACAATAGGATTTAAAGAATATGAAAAGATGAAAGTAAAACTTGACAAAGAATATGCTAGGAACCTTTTAGGGATTCCATTAGTAAGAACATAAAAGAGAAAAGATTTAGTGAATGTTTAGTAGCACATGATATACTTAGAAATGCTATTAAGAGTTGCGGATGTCTGAATGTATATGATATATAAATGTTATGTTATGTTATGTTTGAATTGATAAGGACATATATACATGAGTGTAAGCATAAACCTATATAATTGGAAGTATGTAATGTGAACAAGAACATTGCTGCATGTTATGGATTTATGTGTATATATTATAGTGGATAAGTATATGTATAAATATGTGTTATGAAAATGTATGTACGCATGGCATGTATACATGTGCATATGTGATAACAGTAGCATATAGAGTATAAGTAAGTATGAAAGCATGTATTGAGTGAATAAAACCATAATGCATTGAACATGCATATTGGGTAATCTTTTCTGAATTGCAGTTGAAAATGATTTTAAAGTTTAAAGTATTTAACAGTTTTAAATATTTTCAAAACAAAAGTTTTAATGGATTTTATCGGGATTGAGGTAAAAACCCATACCAGTGAGGTTTTATGAAAAATCATGGAATTGACGGATTTCATATGGATAAGATCTCACCTCATTTTTCTACTCTCTCGGAGGCTGCTCTGTTCTATCTCTCGACCCTAATGTCACTCTCTACAATCATAGCTCTGTCAACTAGTACTGTATATGACAGCTTCCCCAAAATCAAGATCTGTGACCTAATCTCATGTCTCAGTCCGCCCTTGAACTTCGCATTTGCCTTCCTCTCATTGAATTAACTATGGGTACAAAGATAGGGAAATCATCCGCCTCTCATACTCCATTATTGTCTCTGATGGTTCTTGAACGATATGCTCAAACTAACGACGCTGCTCACTACGATAAACATAAGATGATTACTTCTCATTAAAGTCTTCCTCGAACATATCCCAGGTGATATACTGAGGTCTCCATTAGCTCTCCAGTATTCTAGTGCTCTCAGTCTGTCTATTATTACAGTCTCAGTGTACTTCCACCATGTCTCCGCCTTACTCTCATAATAAAAGCAGCAAACCTAACCTTATTTGATCTGTTAAATCTAACGTACATAATATATGCTCAATATCATTCTTCCATTTCTCTGCAGCAAGAGGATTAGCTGTATCATGAAACTGAGGAGGCCTCAAATTAAGAAACTGGTCTAACTTGCTCGTACTACCACATCTGCTCGAAGGTATATTAGCTGTTGGTCTTCTGGAAACTATCTGTGCAACTATATCAATAACCTCCCCAAAACATCTTCTAGATCAGTGGTTGTCAGGGGAACTGAAGGAGCGACATAGATATTAGGTACAGTAGAAGGAACCGGGTCAGGTGCAGCTGCAGGAATAGCGGTGGGGGCAGCTGTCAAAATTACATGAGGTATACATCGAGAACCTTCGCCAACCTTAAAAATCGATGGAACACCAGATAAAGCTACATTCGGTTCAGGATCTACAGGCTGAGTCTGAGGTCTCTCAATATTAAGCTCTGATACTCTTGCGTTTCGTCGAGCTCTCCCTCTCCCACGTTGAGTACCAGTACCACGGCCATGTCCAAATATTTTCCTACAAACACAAAACTATTATTTAATATTCTTGTCTAATGTAAGGTGTTTACAGAATCTATAACCTCCTCTCTAATACTAAAATTTGTCACGACCCCCACTCTAGAACGGGCCCAACCCTAGAGAGGGGTCCGTGAACCACTTCAACTCGAGCACCTATATGTCATACAACTGAACCAAAATTTGCAAAGAAAATTATATTCCATAAAATGAAATCCAACAAATCTCAGATAAATGGTTACACCAAAAGTATGTGAAAATATAAAGATTGTCATAAATCTCGTATCTCAAAAGCCAAAAGAAATATCTGGACCAACCTAACTAACAGCTATGGCAAACGAATCAAATTTTGGTACTGATACTACTACTGCACAACATTCAATACAACACATCTCATCGCATTTCATCCATCAACTCATCTCAAAATCACATAATACTCAAATACTTCGATTCATAGTAAAAGCATACAATTACACCTAAAATTTATATTCACAATTTATGTTCTCATGCCATCACTTACTCAATCAATTTTCCAAACATATATGAATAAATATATTGATGCTATAGTATATAAACTCATATATTAAACATCAACCATCAAACATTTATGTTAAGAGAATCATCATGCTTTGTACTTACCTCAATCCACACAAAACTCTTATATCTATATGTCCTTGCTAAAATCTGGAAAATTATAAAATTACGATCAGTTCCCTATATTTTACTAAAATTATGATTTACCCATAAACTTTCTAAATTTAAAATTCAACCCCAATACTCTCCAATATTATCAATTACACCCTTAAAACTGTAAAATATAACGTATCGAGCTCCAACGACTTCAAAATATCAGAACGAGGTGACCAACAGACAATAAACGTCTCCAAGATCACAACGACAGTGGTGGTAATGGTGGATGCTCGGTGGTCACTGACAAACGATCGAACATCGTTAATTCTCTTTTTTAGCTCGTTTCATGACAACAGAAGGTCCAAATTGGACAAACGAGGTGTCTAACCCGCGTATCTTGACGATGGGATGATTTTGGTATGGGAGATGTTCTGCATGCATGGCGGTGCGTGAGCGCTTGGAGCGATGATGCAGCGACGCATGGGTGGCGTGTGGGGTGGCTTTAGGCGATCAGACCGACGTCGTTGGCTTCGTCTCGGTGAAGGTATTCTCCTGGAGTGGTCACTTGCCAGAAAAAGATGACCGGATGACTTCGAAATCCTTCTTCCTCTCTTTTGCCGACTCTTTCTCTCTCTTCTATACTTTCTCTATCTTCGGTTCTGTTTCTCTCTCTAAATACTCACTGGTTTTCTTGAAATAAAGCTTCAATACCCCGATTATTATTTTGTTTCACTCACACTAAGCACATAACAATGAAAAATTAGGTTTAGTTGTTTTAAAATAGGAGATGTGGTTGAGTTTTATAAGAGGGTAGGTGTATGGTTACTGTTTTTTAGGGGAAAATAATTTAAATAAAATTAAAAGAATTAGGTGACAATTATCACACTATGAGACAAATGTTGATGGTGGCTTTCACCCTCTAAGAAGTCGGATTTTCGAGGAAGGGTAAGATAAGGTTTACACTCAACATATGATCTGAAGTCCTTGCAAAGGATGATAGGTCGGACCGAAGGTAAAACCAAAGTATCAGAGCAACAATTGAGCATACGTGAAGACTGACACAAGGTGTAAAGATGTTCAGAGAAGCGAATGAGAACTATGGCCTCATATCAGACCCGACCATACTGTTCAGCATGACAAGATGTGTGTTGTTTCAGTTGCTTGACCTGGTAGGGTGATTCGGGGTGGTAACGATATAATCAATTATAAGTGACGTAAGTCCAATATGGGAACTTGCACCTTCCACAGAGGGATGATATGACAGCAACAAGTCATCAACTTATCTTCTAGCATACGCTATCACATGCAAGCATGGGCTGACATTGTGAGGTAGCGTGTGATAGTTACTGAAAGAGACATGGTTTAATGAGGTGTCAGATGACAGAGCTACTGTTTGTAGAGTGGTTGGGGAAGAGAGCTTGCGCGGCGGAGGCAGGTTCACGTGGCCGATGTCACAAGGATAGTGTAACAACGAGATTTGCCATAATATATAAAGGGATTGAGAATTCATTGTAAAGGGTTAGCTAAATTTATTTCACACATAAAAGAGAACAAACAAACTTATTGTAAGCAAGAGCTAGTGAGAGGCCGGTTAGGCATGTAATCGTGAGTTAGTGCAGGTCGGTCAAACTCGACCACGTAATAAAAGCTTTATTTTGCCTTCTGCCTGTGGAAGTAGATTGGATCTATTACGCCGAACCATGTTAAACCCTCTGTTTTGCCTATGTGTTTTTCATCTCTTGCTAAGTTTGTATTTGGTCCCCAAACCGAACAAATTCACAGTTGATAGAGAATTGTTCGAGTAATAATTTTTCCGAATTATTCTTGAAATGAAAATCAGCTATCTAACACACTACAAGAAAAAAATTATAGATATTGAAATATTATTTAAATTAACCCACGCGTTGTGTTGGATCCTTTCTAGTTAAATTAAACCTAGGAGACGGAGCTTAGCAGCTCCTCAGAATCTTCACAGCTGATTAAATCCCAACAGACTCGACAAAGAGAGAATTTTATTTCTCGTTTGTCTCTTTCCTATATCCTTAATATATAAACATAATAATTAATGCACTCCAGCTTCGCAAGGAAGAATTAGATAATGTCCTTTTTTTTTAAAAAAATAATAATAATTTACATGAAGAATTATTTGCCACCTAATAGCTAACCCTAGCTATCATTTTATTTATTTAATTTTAATAAAAAGAGAATGGGATCTAGGCCCTGCCATGGTTCGGTTACGGTTCCATATAATTTACAACCGTAATCTTAAATTTCGGTTCAATTCTGATTCAATTCAGTTTAGAATCGATCGGTTCTGATTTGGTCCGATTCTATGATTTTAAAAAATTGAAAACGTAGAATCGGACGAGCTGAACCGAATCTTGAGCAAGTCTATTGAGACCTCTAAAATTTTAATAGAAAAAACCTCACTTTATGACCGAGGAAAATCGACGATACAGAATTATACTATTTAAAAAAACCAGAGACAACATTACTAATGCAAATAAGCACATTAACCGTTTAAATACCAGAATCAGAGAAAACAATTACCGTTTAAATAGTTTTTATTTTGTTTTTGACTCTGTTTTGGAGACGCAGAGAGAAGAATCAATATTCAAATTAAGAATTAAAAAGGTACTACGGGTTATGTTTGAGCCAAATTTAGAGCATACTGTTGAGTTGAATAAAGAATCGTACGTTTTTTTTTCTTTTTGTTTGTTGAAGGCTTCGTATTTGGGCCAATTTTTTTTAATAAATTCAAGGAAGTCTTTTCCTTATATAAGATTATTATATTATTACAAATAATAAGAAAAATTGAACGTCACTATCACTTCTATAGATTCTAGTTTTCATTTGGTGGATCACCATTAATTAGGGAAATGAAAATAAGACTCGAAGGCTAATAGAATCATGCTCGAAAGTTTTGAAAACAAAACACGTAGGCTATTAGAATCAGGGCCAAAACTAATAATTATATGAATTATATATTCATTTACATTATTGTGAGGTATTAAACTGAAGACCTACTTTAGTGAAGTAAATGTATTTTGATCAAATAAGCTAGCACGGGTGAGCTAGTTTAACCAAATTTATAGACAAACTTTTGAGTAAAAAATAAATAGTAGAAAAATAATTAGTCGAAACTTATAGACAAACTTTCGGATAAAAAATAAACAGTAAAAAAAAAAACTGATCTTACATTTAGATATCCTAATTTTAGAATAAATTTTAAGATTTCAATCAACTGTGTGTCTATATGTGTCCTCAATTATTAGAAAAATTTATTTGGATGTTAAACATACTATATTAATTCAACTTACTTGCATATTATTTTTAAAAATTTAAATTATAATATAATAAAGATAACTAAATCCCTATTTTTTTCTCTGAGAATATCGAAAAAACCTCACGTCATCCATATCGGAATTATTACACTTCGGTATAGATGTGTAAATAAATCTTATTATTATCTCAAGCTGTTATCAAAGACTTGAATTAAGATACCAAAACCAAGTGCCTATTTATGTATGTAATATTGCCTCAAAATGGTAAGCGGTCACTTCGAGAGTCCAGACATAAATTGTAGTGTGTCACAATTCATTTATTTATTTTTTGATTTGATTCACAATAAAAATAATATTGGTTTAGAAAAAAATTGATTCCTTTAGTAAATAAATAAATTCGATTTGATTTAATTATTAAATAAATTAAATATGAATATGAATTTATAGATTAGTTCTAGATTCATTTATTACTTTACATTTGTTAATGTTTTTTTTTTTCCAAATTAAGTTTGAAAAGTTATTGTAATAATAATTCGATTATTAAACGAATCTATATCAGAATTCGAGTTTTTCTAACAACCTTAATTGAGAATGGTCACTATATTTTTATAAAAGTTAATTAACATTTTAACTTTTTTTCCCTACAAAAATACCATAATAACTCTGACCATATTACGAGACAATTATATAGATTTAGGAGGAAGGTTAAAGGCTTAAAGCTCCCACCTTTTAGTCTAGACAAACTAGTAAATATTAGTGCAAGAAATTATAACAATAACAAAAAGCAACAGAATGAACTTAATTTCTACTAAATCTTAGTCACAGTCACCATCCACAAAATATGTGAAGGTTCTCAGGATTCTTCAAACTCCTGCTTACACTTGAAGAAACTTAAGGCTCCAGCTGAAGCATCATGTGTCCAGATCAAAGAGAAGTTGTAACCTTCAAAGTACCCAAGGTTAGTAATTGAGAGAAATTTTGTTTAACAAGATCAAACTTTCTTCAAAGTCAAGCATATTTATTTGTATATGCTACAACACAAACAAAAAAAAGAAAGAGCTATTTTGAAATAAATCTTATTGATCATATGACTAATAGACAATTATTCAAATGTATTTGTATGCACCAAAGAGGAGTGGAAAAAATAATAGAGTTTATAAATTCTCTTGTTCTTTTTATCATATTTTTGATTAAATGTTATATATATGATATTATTGCAATCAACCCCCAATGTGTCCCTCATTAGAATTGAAACACATATTTCAATAAATAACATTGTATTGAAACACATATTTCCTATTAGATTTCTCATTAGAATTTCACTGTTTGTCAAAAATCCCAAGTCCTAATAAGATAATTTTTCATCATAATTCAAAAAATCAATATGCAATTCAAGATCTAGGACAAGATTTAAATGAAAAATCTCGATCCATCCTAATGGATTACCATCTCTAACATGTAGTATTAAGTCTTAACTTGGTATATTGCCCCAGCACAGTTGATGTGAAATAAAAACTAACACTATTTGGTAATTATGATTTATTAAAATATATATATATATATATATATATATATAGTATTTGTGTGGTGGGTAAGGGAAGCATGTGAGTTTAAGAATCTTGCATGAGTAATACATACATGAAATCACGTACAAAGCTTAATTGTCAATGGCCTATTTATTCTTGATCAATTACGAGTAATTTGCCATTAAAGAACTAGAATTTAACCTATAAAGAAGCTAAGTTAGGGATACAAAAGAGAATATATTTGTTTTAGCATATCCTATTCCTAAGTTAAGGAGCTCTCGTGACTCTGTCAGTACAATATATATAATATAAAAGAAAAATGAAAAACAAGAAAAAGATATAAAAAACAAAAAGACAAGAAAAGAAACAAAACACATATGTGCGTGCTCCATCCAACTCATACTGCCCCCATGCAACAAGACTTTGTGTCAGAAAGATTAAAATTCGAAAAAAAAAAATGAACTGTAAAAACCCTAATATACATTTTCCAACAAAATCGAAAACACTACTTTTAATCATAGTTAATGATTTAAGAAAAAATGTTATGGAGATAAAACGAGAGGAGAAACAAAGGATAAAAATACAGTCAAAAAGACATAAACATAATTAAAACGATGTAGTTTTCACTGTATTTTTGTCTATATTTATTCCTGTTTTGTTTTCATATTAGTGGTTTATAATTTATTCATCGTACCTGTGTACTGATTTTCGTTATAAGCTCAGGCTTTTGTTCATTGAAAGCTCCCTCCTCCTCCTCCAAAAGATCTGCTTGTGGGCGCAGCAGAATCCAAGGAGCT
The DNA here is from genome assembly GCA_019454045.1 of Zanthoxylum bungeanum. NCBI lineage: Eukaryota > Viridiplantae > Streptophyta > Magnoliopsida > Sapindales > Rutaceae > Zanthoxylum > Zanthoxylum bungeanum. Next base: position 147,817 of record SKCR01048384.1, on the reverse strand, counting down.
TACATGGATGCCCCCATGCTGCTGCTGCTGTTTTTCTCTTTGTGAAAACCCACCACTCAAGCTTCTCACAATTTGTCCAACCCCAAGAAAATCTCTAGTCATTCCATCTGATCCTCCCATGCTCACATTCAAATTTTGGTGCAACTTTGAAGCTTCATCATTTGTTCTATTTGCACTGGAACCTGCATAAGGATGGTGATGTTCTTGCACACTATATGCAGCAGCAGCTGCTGCTGCAGCAAATGGGTTATTATTATTCATTAGGTCAAGGAGGTTGTTATTGCTTGAAGTTGTTGAACCCATTTGAGCAGCCTTTTGAAGCAATGCTGTGGCTGACATTTGGGGCACCACCATGCTTATGCTTTCATTTTGATCAACTGATGAAAATAAAGAGGGGACTCCACTAAGTAAATTGTTTGTGAAGAGATGATTTGAATTTGATCCTTCAATGACTTCAGCAGCAATAGTACTAGTGCCATTTTGGTCATTGTTGTTGAAGTGATGATCAGGAAATTGCATGAGTCCATGGTAATTTTGGTTTGATTGATCATCTTGCATGAAGAAATGAGTTGATGATGATGACAATGTCTGAGGTGGACGAAACGGCATCGTCGAAGAACCACCGCCGAGGCGTAAAATGTCACCGGATTGATTGGTTTGGTCTTTGATTAATGATGAGGAAAGATGATGACCCACTTGAGATAAGCCTAAGCCCATGTTGCTACTTCCATATAAATGGCTACCAATGGCACTCAAATTACTAGGTGGGTGTCTTGCACTTTCTTGAGCCAATGCATCACAGAAAGCCCTATGAGTGATGAAACTGTCCCGCCTGCAGCAATTATATTACCAAATTAAGAAGCTATTAGATTCTCATCCAATAGATAGTAAAAGAACACTAACTTAGAAGAAGAGAATATCAACGCTCCTATCACATATATAAAGACTAACTTTCACTTAAAGAGTAAAAATAAGATTCGAATGCTGATAGAACCATATTGAGAACAAATCCCATATACTAATAGTTAGATGAGTTAATTATTCGCTCAAGTTACCGTGAGGAATCGAATTCCAAACCTATTTCGTAGAATACTGCATCATGACTAAATGAGCTCTCACTTATTAACCGAGTAAAATTTCAGAATTGATAAAGGGAAGTAATAACAAACTGAGAACAGCATGCTATGTCCTTTAGCTGCTATATACCACATCAAATTATAGATTTTTTTGATGATTATATGCCGAAAGGAAAACTGAATCACACTGTAAAAAAAATGACGTTATACCAATGGCACATTTTTGTGAACCATAAAAGAAGTAACAAAATAAGGCCCACATATGAACTTCCCAAATGAAATGATGACAAAATTTTAAGCTCCGCATGTGACTCATCGTACATCACCTTGTTTAAGATGCTATGTCTCAGTACAAAATTTTGCTTCCAATTTTGTCCTAAATCTAATGAAAACCTAAAATAATTTTGGAAACCTAGTAGAAGTAGGTAGAAGAATATGAATTGAAAGACTCTAAAGTAACTAAAATTCCTCAAGAAGAAAGAAATTAAATTAAGGTAGGTGAATGAATTCAATAAAACTTGGAAATTATTAAGCTGTCAAAATGAACTTCTATTTGTAGAACTGGGTGTTCAATAAATGCAACAAGAGAATTTATTCAATCAATCAATCAAGAACCTAATTTTATGTTTTTTTATCTTTATATTTATTTCGGTGGATCGTTTTAGACATTCATGTGATGTTTTAAGTGTGATCAAGTAGAGATAATAAAAGAATTTGGATTGAATTCGAGTCTAACTCAATTCAAAAATTAATTTAAGTATAGATGATTTTTCAATGTTTATATGAAGTTCAATCATTTATTTCAGCCGATATGAGATATTTTTCTCAATACTCCTCACGTTCAGACAAGCCTTCAGTCTATATAATATGGATAAGTAGCGTGGATTCACTCATGCATGACTCTGGCTCTCATATCATATTCAAATCCATGAACCTAACTCGACCTAAAATCTACTTAACAATAGAGAATTTCTTTTCATTCAGTAGTAATCGACGGTTAAAACTGAATTAAATCTCCCAAAAACGTATTGAAGGGATATAAATCGGCAAATGTGTAGACTTTAAAATTTACAAAGTCAAAGCAGGAAACCCCAAGAGAGAAGAAGAAGAAAAAGTGCTAACATTATCATGAAAAGGGGCTAATGATGAACACATACAGCCAACTCATAAGAGAACAAACCAGGTAACTACACAGCAACTCTTCAACTAGGTTTTATCAACACGTGAATGGGGAAAAAAGTAAACAAACGCTAACACGGCGCTGTTTCCAAGGAGACAATAAAACGAAAATGAAAACAAACTTCTTCAACATGGCAGTTTCCACAGCTTAATTATTCACGTGGGAGCATTAGTTGAAGAGGAGAGCTGTCCATAGAAGACAACTAAGCATCAAAACTGCAAATTCTAAGGCCTAAAAGACTTTATAAAGTTGAAGATGATAAGAATGTGCTGAAGAGAGAGCAATGCCTCAGCAGATTTCTTGGCAAGGATGGGTTCGAGTGGTCAAATGAAGTTTGAGATGATATATATATTGATGCTATTACAAACAGATAAGATGTAATTACCAAGATTTTCCTTCGCCATAAGTGAAGTTATTCAGTAAAGCTTGAGAGGTTCCCTTCCTTTTCCCAAAAACAAAAAAAAAAAAAGGTATGTGTTGAAGAATTTGGATAAAAGAATTACCTGGAGAAAAGTGTGCCACAATCGCATCTATATTCTCTAGTACCACAGGTTTTGGAATGAGCTTTCCAATCAGATTGAACAGCATAACGTTTAGAGCACTTCTCACACTTCCATTTTTTCTCACCATGTTTTCTGTAATAGTGTTTTTTGATGCCAGTAAGGTCACCAAGAGCTCTAGCAGGGTCATGGTGGACACATGTGGGCTCAGGGCAAAGATAGACCTTCCTCTTCACTTCTTTTGTAGTCTTCTGTTTAAGCTTCCAAGGCAAATTGTGTCCTCTTCTATGTAGCTGTAGGTTTTGCTCTCTTTGGAACCCTCTATTGCATACTTCACAAAGGAACCTGTTTGTTGCCATTAATGTCTTGGGAGATAGAGCTATCACCTCCGCATCTGGATCTGCATATTAATTATAGCTTGGCATGAGTAGGAAGCACAATCTGGAAACACAATAATCTCACAACTCTTTCATAAAAGTTTAAGGTCATCACTTGGTCTACATCAGTTATGTTTATTTAATTAGATGTAGATCTTAATTATTAAATAAAATCAAACAAAAAAAAATTGATGGGTATAAACTTGCTTGGTGTTCCAGGTTGGTTTCTCTTTTTCTTCTGAGGTGCTGAAGATGGAGTTGGTGTTGTTGAGGAATGTTGTTGCTTCATCTGATTTTGACCTTCTGCTATAATTTCAAATAAAGGAATTGATGAAGATGCAGACATATTCATATGAAACCTCTAAGCTCTGGCTATGGCTTCTAGCTGCTGCTTCTTCAAGTTAATTACTGCTTGTAATCAATTGCTTACAAAGAAATATCTGAAATCCAGAAGAAGAAGAAGCAGAAGAGACCACAACAAAATACCAAACCCCCCATTAAAATTAAAGATGAGTTTCTCTGAAGAAATCTTATCTGGAGAATCTGAGGCTTTTGAGTATTGAATAATAAGAACTTTATAAAGGGCAAAAAATAAATAAATAAATCAAGAGGAGTAGATGCAGAGAAAGAAAAAGGGAATCAATCAACTTAACCCATGGACGTTTAAATGCCAAATTTTGAACAACTGATGGTTCCTTCACTGATTTGGTGTCATGCAGATACACTAACACATATACATATTATTTTTTTATCTTCTCATTTATTTTAAGGAGCACATAATTATTTTATAAATTATAATTGGTAATTATTAGATAATTATTTAGATACAGAGTCATAAGGTTTGGGTGGCCCTAGGAAAATCTCTAAAATGAGGTCCTAAATTAGGTTAAAGTTATTCATTAATAACAGTATATGAAATGATTTTAGGATCCTAAAATTTTCCCGTAAGTGGAGGCTCTAAATCAGAATCCGTACTACACATTTCTTAGAATCGGTTCTGTTTAAATATAACTAAATATTAACCACACATTATTATTACAACGCACGTCATAGAAGATTATGAAAAATTTAACACAACTCAATCTCACTCAACTCAACACTAAATCTAAATTCTTATTTGATTTATAAATTTAATTTTCCAGATTTGCTCAATAATTTCAGATAGAATTTGCAAAAATAAATGAAATGAAAGAGAGAGAAGGGGTCGGTGGACCCAATCCGCAGCCACAAAACGACATAGGATGGTGCGTAAGGGCAGCAATGAACAGAAGAGCTACACACACTCATTCTCTCTCTCTCTCTCTCTCATTTTCTGATGCTCTTTCTCACTTCCAGACAAATTCACCTTCATCACCTTCTTTCTCTCTCACTGGGCCACTCAGTTAATCCCTAAAACCCCTCACAATTATACTCCCAATTAACTACAATTTTTACTACATTAACACTTACAAATCAAACCATACATATAATCAGGGCCGGCTTGAGATCCTCCGAGCTAGATTCTCGGGTTCTAAGGTTATTTTATATTTTGGAATTCTTAATTGTAATATAATATTATAATATAAAATTTTTGAAATCCTTATCTATTAATTATTTATGAGCTATAATAAATAAAATCCGGAGATCATGTTCGGGCACTTTGCCCGCCTTAGCAGAGGGGTGCGGCATATATTGTAAATTGTAAACTTTATAACCAAGTAAATATTATACTCTTTGGGTTTTACGTGGATAGTTTAATTGGAAATTGATAATAAATCACTCTAAGAACGATTTGAGCGTTTTGCGACTAATATGACTTATTCGAATATTAATTAGAAATTAATCGATAAGATTAAAGTTGACATTTCGTATAATTGGAGATAAAAATTTAAAACTCATTTCTCAATATCCTTTAAAATCACTAAAATTCATTTATTTATCATTAAAAATATATTAAACAGTCATAAAATTGAGAGATGGCGAATTAGTCTTTAAAGAAGAAGAAAATGAATTCTTTTTTTTTTTTTTTTTTTTTTTTTTACAAATCAGACGATTTTAAAAAATCGAAAATCATCGATTGATCGGTGATTTTTAATCAGCGATTTTTAGCTAAATCGAATCACTACACTAGCAATCGAATCACTACTTAGACTTTCACACAAGCATCCTGTATTGTTACTGAATTATTTTTAACTTTACAAAAGCGTCTTTCATCCAAAACCTGTCTAGGTAGTTAGGAGAATACAAGACTAAAAAAGCCTCGCAAGTTCTCTTACCCACAGTAACAAATATTGTGACGGTAATGCACTATAATTAGAATAAAATTAACGAAGTAAAAAGATAGCAAACATTTGACTGCTGATTGGCTATAGCTTTTGATGAAGCTGTTGGCCGAAATTATGCTTAAAAAGAGTACTGTTTGTTAATGTTTGAGAGGCCATATGGTGACTGACATGCTAAGGGCAAAAAAAAAAGGGATCTAAGGCTTGTTTGGTTACTACATGGAGAAGAAAGCTGCTGGTTCTTGCAGTCACCTCAGGGCATCTAAGGCTTGTTTTGTCATTTCATCATAAGTTTTGTTCAATGAAATCACAATCTTAGACCTAATCCAACTACTTAATTGGTGTAATAAAATTATAACATATTGAAATTTTAAGAGCCCACTAATTGATATACTTGTTACCAACACCCGCCGACCGCCGTGGAGTAATTCTTTGTTGCAACGGAAATATGGGTAACGTGGTATCACTAACAAATTAGTAACTGACATGTAAGATTTAAAATCCATCTTTTTAGTAGTTTTTTAATATTTTAGCACGCGTGGCAATTATTGATTGGATTGTTGCACGGATGACGTGATACCTCCATTGTATTGTAAATTTTCTCCCCGCCATGACTGCTTTATTTTGACCCTTAATTGTGTTTAATTATGTCTAATTAATTATTCATATTCCAAGTCTCTCTAAGTTCTTGACTGTATCTAGAGATGAAAATCAATTGAGACGGACCGAAATTTGTCAATCTTAGTATCATTTCGGTAATAGATTTTGAATTTCTTAGGAAAAAATTAAGATTTGAGAAGAAAAATTATTACAAATCCAGCACCTAACAGTATAGGATTCCGAATCTCATATTGAATAATATGGAATCCCAGATCCTGATCCAAATTGAAATTTTTTTTACCAACCCTAATTATATCATATTCCCTATCTACAAGAAATTGTCAAAAAAGTACGAAGATATAATAATAAAAGTGATAAGAGTATTAAATTAGTCAAGGAGATGATATTAAGAAAGTGAGTTATGTAATTTTTTTCTTGTGAAATTTCAAAGTTTTGATAGAGACTGTTTTATTTATATTAATTTTGACAGTTTTTATTCCTTGCCAATTATATAATTTTTTTTGCTGAAAGGAGAAGGTATAGCAAGCATCAATGCATAGTTGTCATTCCTTAAAACAATGACAGCTTAACAGTTACTCATATGCATCTCACTGTCATGTTAATTTTTTATAATTTTAATTTTGATAGGAGGCTGTAATTATTTGAGTGGATGACATTTCATTTGTGTTGATATTTTTTTTGTTTTGGGGGAGACTATATATTTGGATTAAAGGTGGAGTCAGAAAATTAATCAAGTGGGACTAAAAATTTTTATTTTAGGGGAGGCAAATACAAAATTATATAATAAAAAAAAATCAAAATTTTCATTAATTTATAAAAAAATATTTTAACAAATTTTTGACATATTTGTATCTCCGCCCAATATTTAGATTGGATAAGTATTGTTTAGATTTTAATGGCTACAATGAAATGTTTTTGGCATCTTTCAACTCTTCATACATATATAATAGCTGTTTCTCCTAAATTTCATGCTACAAGCCCACAAAAAAAATGTTAGTTGAGTATGTTGCAATCCAAGTTTTGGATGTCTGGGTCATAAATTATTGATTACATAATATATAAGATGATGTGTATAACAAAAATAAAATAAAAAATAAAATAAAATTAGGGTTTGTAATTTGGTATAATAATAATGTGGTCGGTGATGTGATGTGAAAAGCAGTAAAATGTGAAACGGAAGTTGATAGTAGTATTTGGGTAACTATAATTTTTAAAGTTTATAATGTTATTAAATTGTGAAGGAAGAAAATCTCACATAAGCTGAAATAATATTCAACTCTTCAGATAAATTTTGAGTATTGAGTTATGTGCATCACTACTGATTAGGGGTGGGCGCGGTTCGGTTTGGTTCGGTTTTTGCTAAAAACCAAACCAAACCATATTTTACGGTTCGGATTTTTTACCTCTCAAACCAAACCATTAAATAACGGTTTGGTTCGGATTGAAAATTTTTTAAACCAACGGTTTACGGATTGGTTCGGTTCGGTTTACGGATTATTATATTTAAAACAAATATTCATCCACGTAAGTGGAAAAAAAAACTAGTATATGCAACAAATAGTATGAAGTGCTATGGTGTAAGTTGTGACTCCAGGAAACACATGCACTACATAAAGGATTGAAAAATGAAGCACAATTAATTCTTGTATTTTTTAAAAATTACCTTGAATAATGATGCTACCATCATTCTAATTAAGAGATAAATCCAACATCTTACTTTCAAGAATAATGATACTACCATAAAATAAAAAAATTAAGAATAAAAGTATTAATAAATAAATTGAAGAATAAAAGTATTAACAAATAAATATATTAACAAAACATTTAAGAATAAAAGTATTAACATACTAATAAAAAGAAAACATAAAATAAAACTAAAAGAAAAAAACAAACTTTCTTATAAAAATATATAATTTTTTTAATTATAACGGTTCGGTTCGGTTTTACAGGTGCGGTTCGGATTAGCTCCTGAACTGAACCGTAAACCGTTTGGGGTAGGCCAATCCGAACCGCAAACCGAACCGTTAGAAAAAAAACCGTAAATTCGGTCCGGTTTGGTTCGATTTGCGGTTTGGTTCGGTTCGGTCGGTTTTTTTGCCCACCCCTACTACTGATCACTTAGCCATATGTGGGTTAAAATATATTTTCACCTGGTAATGATCCAACATAAAGATTGAATTGTAAGTGTGAGATTAGTGTTAAAGGAGAATAATTCCTGAGATAAGAATCTAAATTTGGACAATCCAGAATATAATTTTTTATCAAACAATGATGTAATTTGGCGGTGAGATTTCCAACGATTTGATAAAAAAAAATGTTTTGAATATTAAGTCTTTCTGTTTATGTATCAATAAGAATCAAATTTATTTAATTTCTCTATAGTGGTTCCCTAAATATTGTAAGTGTGAGATTAGTGTTAAAGGAGATTATCTCACGTCGCGGTTGAGAATAATTCCTGAGATAAGAATCTAAATTGGGTAAAATCCAGAATATAGTTTTTCATCAAATAATGATGTAATTTACCCAAAAAAAAAAATTGTTTTGAATATTTGAGTCTTTCTGTTTATGTATCAATAAGAATCAAATTTATTTAAATATTTGAGTCTTTCTGTTTATGTATCAATAAGAATCAAATTTATTTAATTTCTCTATAGTGGTTCTCTAAATATTTACAAAGCATTTTTCAACTAATGCCTTATTTTCAAATTAAACTACAACTGCTAGACATCAATACCAAACACAGCCTTATACTTGCATCATAATTGATTTTTTCATTGCTTATAACAAAATTTTATGGGAAGTAAAAAATGTCGGCAATTAATATTTCTCAAGTATAATGAAAACTGAAATCCACAGCATCATCTACCCTTTTCTTGAAAAACAACAAATATAATTAAACAATTTCCTGGGAAACAATGAAATATTATTTTAAAAAAAAAAATTGCATATGATGGAGGCATGTTATATACACATATATCTATACATGGATAGAGTTTGAATCGATATTGAGCTAAATTTTATATTAAATTTATTATAAAATATGATTGATAGTTATTATATAATAAATTAAATGTATTTGGATATTAACCATGTATTGATATTAAAGCATATATAAAAAAAAAAATGAAAAACTTAGCACAAATAGGTTCAGTTTTGGATCTAAATTCTATATTAATACTGAAATATATGATCATCAGATATCATAGTAAAACAAGTGTTGTATATTGAAATCAATAATAATTAGGGGTGGCAATTCAGGATTCGTTTATTCGTTCGATTCGATTCGCTTTAAAGCGAATACGGGTTTGAAAAAATGGATTCGTTTAATAAATGGGTCAATTCGATTCGATTCGTTTATTAAATGAATCGAATACGAATTTAAGCTCATTGATTCGTTTATTCGTTTAGGATTCGTTTAATTATTTTTATTTACTAATTCTTATTAATTTTCAATTAAGATTCGAGAAATTATAACTAATTATCATAGAAAAAGTAATATTTTCAATATTTTGTGAGGTATTTTTAGTAAATATATTAATTATATATTTCATATGTATATATTTATGAAGAATTAATGTAAATCAAGTGTGGTAGATTATTTTATTAAATAATATTATTGACTATACGAATAAACGAATATTCGTATTCGATTCGTTTAATAAACGAATCGAATACGAATCCTGATATTAGGATTCGTTTAATAAACGAATCGAATACGAATCCATCACATTTTGATTCGATTCGTTTAGGATTCGATACGAATTCGATTCGTTGATTCGTTTTGACACCCCTAATAATAATGTCAAATGCAAATTATCATATAAACAAATAAAATCATATATATATATATATCCCTAAAGTTTCATAAAACACTTTTTTTTTTTGGTTTTCGAAAATGGACATATGTACCACTAAATTTGGTAAAAATATATATACACCTCCAAAATTTCTTTAAAAGGACAATTACACCCCTAAAATGTCATTCACATAAATTATGTTATCAAATTGAAATATTTATAATTATTACACATTATCTCAATTCTAAATAACTGTCATTTTTATGAAATTTTAAGGATATATCTATCATTTATACAAAACTTTATGAGTATATGACATTTTATTAAAATTTGAGGGCTTATATATCCATTTCCAAATTTAAGGGAACATGTTTATCTATTACATATAATTTTAAAAATATAAAATAAAGTAAAGCCATTAAATATTAATTAAAACTTTCAGTTACAATTGAATGAAATGTCAAAAACTTATATTCAAAGCAACAAAACAACAAAGTGACAACACAGCAAAATTTTTATTTTTCTTTACATTTTTTGTTTCGTCAAATCTCTAATTTTAAAAATCCAAGATTTGAACTTCTCCCCCAGTAAAGGTAAAATAGTTTTTTAATCTTCAAAAATTCTAATCAAATTACCACCAAACAACACAAAGACAATTTTTTTTTTTTTTAATAAAAAAATAGATATTAAAAATACAATTTTGGCCAGGAAAAAAACATACCAAATAGGTCACCCTCTTTCTTTTATTTATTTATTTATTTTTTCCCCTACCAGAAGTTTTACTTAAAACATACTAAGTAATGGAAACTTCTTGGAAAGCTCATGTGCATCCAAAAGCTAGTACCAAAAGGTTCATAAATTCAATGGGGGGAGAGTCCTTTTGGAATATAAGTGACAAGATTTAAAAAGGCTATTTCCTTAAAGCTTGTATGATCACCAAAGTAGCCGAAGAGGAAACAGCACTGCCAATTTAAAAGCTCGAAAGCGACAATTATATAATATTCTCATCATTAATTGACATATAATATATGCACCACCACTATAACATAAGCAACATTATTTATTAAATTAAGGGATATGTATGTTGCAAAATTATTGGCGACCATGACTACACAAATTCATCAATTAATTTGTGTGTTTTGGCTGTTATAAATGTCTATATTTTCTTTTCTTTTAAAAAAAAAAAGTCTTGATTTTCTATGTTGATCATTCTCTATTTACATAACCAAATCAGACCAAACTAAAATAAATAATTTTTTTCTTGTAACTATGATCGGTTATATAAATTTTTTGATATTATTATTGTTTCATTAAATTTAATAAAATTTATATATTCTATCCATATCATCTTAGGTATTCATTTACCTCACTAAATTATCACAACATTATTTGATTTCATTCTCTCACCATATAGTGAATAAACATAGCAACTTAGTTTCATAAGGGTTCTGAAAATGACCAAAGCTGATATAACTTCAATAATGATCATCGTCAATCTAATGTAAAGTTGGAGTAGGAGATAAAAAAAATTAATAGTTTTAAACATTGTTTTAAAAATTGGATTGACGGTATAAAGGTTAATAGGTCATTGATTTTCTGGTTGAACTGTTCCAGTTGAACTGGCAGAACTGACTGACGTCATAAATAGTTTTAATTAAATAAAAATTATAAACAAAATTAAATTTTAGGTTAAAAACTTTTTAGGGTAAAAAAATCGATTGGATCAATTCACTGATTTTAATTAATTATTTAGTCCAATTTTAAAGATTCAATCAAACTAGACTCATAATGAACTCTCGATTCAATCTGGAAACATACAATATCACTAACCTAAACCAAAGAGCTTGTTTTGAGTTTGATCTTAAAAAAAGTTGGGCAAGGTTTAAATTATTTTTTGAACCTCCTAATTTTTCGGGATTTGAACTCGAATTGCCTATAATATATATATTTAAAAGCCAGTCAATCAAGTTTTTAATAATAAACTTTTGATCTCTTTCTTTTACTATACGTTTTTAATAATTAACTTTTGATCAAACAATTGTTACGAGTGTAATCGAGCTCAAATGGCCAATTTCTAAACTGAGTCAAGTTTTCAATCATTAACTTTTGTTCTTAATGGCCCAAAAGTAGGGGTGGTAAATCGAATCAACGAATCGAATTTATATCGAATTCTAAACGAATTGAATCAAAATGTGATGGATTCATATTCGATTTGTTTATTAAAGAATCATAATATTAGGATTCGTATTCGATTCGTTTATTAAACGAATCGAATACGAATATTCGTTTATTCGTTTAGCACATGATATTATTTAATAAGATTTACATTAATTTTTCATATATATATATATATGAAATATGTAATTAATAAATTAACTAAATATACCTCACCAAATATCGAAAATATTAATTTTTCTATAATAATTAGCTATAATTTCTGGAATCTTAATTGAAATTTAACAAGAACTAATAAATAAAAATAATAAAATGAATTATAAACGAATAAACGAATCAATGAGCTTAAATTCGTATTAAACGAATCGAATCGAATTGACCCATTTATTAAACAAATCTATTTTTTCAAACCCGTATTCGCTTTAAAGTGAATCGAATCGAATGAATAAACGAATCCCGACCCAAATTGCCACCCCTACCCAAAAGGCTCAAGTTATACATATGATTGAAATATAATAAAATGGAAATAACATAAATAACACAATTTGAAAAATAATGATTCAATAATAAAAATTGAGTTAATTAATCTCTATCTTAATCGACAATTAATCTATCTTTATATCTATATCTATATTAATTAATATATAAAAATTAAAAATCTACTCTTATTTCAAACTTTCTATTTCATCTCCATAATATTTGAGGATGTCCGCCAAAACAAATGAATTCTTTCACTTCCATTAATTGATTTTCATTAGTTATTAATATTTAATTTTACATGTGTAACACAAATAATTTATTATTGATGATGTTACATGGGTAAAAATTAAATTATTTCTATATCTTTATCATCTCACTAATCATAATATTATAGTTGAGTATTTCATCAACATACTCATTTAAATGACCACATCGTAAAAAAATTTTATAGTTGAGTATTTCACCAACATACTCATTTCAGAAAAAAAAACTTCTATACATGAAAATATGAAAAAAAAAAAATAATTGTAATGATTAATGAAATAATTTATTATTGATGTTAAACTTTTCACATTCTAACTTTTTAATGTTTCAGTTAATATTTGTTAGTGAAAGTCTAAGAATCATTAGTTATATTAAGTTGATTACAAAAGTATTTCTAAACTAACTAAATTCATACTTGCACTAAGATTTTATTCTATATCAATAAAAAAAAATATAAATGAAGTTGGTTAAAAGACACATTTGTTAATTTAAAATATTATTAAAGGACTTATATTGTGTGGACGATCTTATGTAGGAGTGAAGTGGGGTTATCACTATGCATATGAGGTCGGCGACCACGACACTGTTGGGCTTGCAACCCGTAGAGTATACGGATAGTCCTATATGGGAACTAACCAGAGAATGAATGAGTCGCTGCTCGGTATGAGAAATCATGAATGATTTAAGGCCGCACTACACCCCTCAGAAGATCCGACTTTAAACGTGTTTGGATTCGAAATGGTCATTTATTGATGTCAGTATAATATTTAGGTTCGAAAAAGAGATATCCCCACATCTTAAAATACAATCGTACACAATACAATTTATAAAACATACAATACGTAATCATAAACAATAAATCAAAGCAAATAAGTTTTCAGAAGTCATCACAGTGGCAACAACATAACAACAAAATAAATCAGAACATGCTTCTCATAAGCCTAGCCTCAGGGAGGCCCTGTCGGATGTATCCACAGAAGGCCGAATGTTAATGTCAAAGTCCGACCGGACTTGAATAAAGTCAGGTCGAACATGTTGCGTAATCCAGAAATGCAGGAAGATGTGCTCATGATAACAGTAGAACAATAATAGAAAAATAATTACAGTAATGTCTAATTTACTAATAGCAGTAGATAGAGGACAGTAAACATGCATTTTAGAAAACAAAATGAAATAGACATCCTCCAAATGGTACGTGGAGTTGTATCCCGAATGCGAATCACATTACCGTTGTAGGAGCGAAGTGGGGTTTACCGATATGCCTATGATATTTGGCGACCACGACACTGTTGGGCTTGCATCTCGTAGAGAGTACGGAGTAGCCCGCGGGGGACTAAACCAGAGAATAATGGAGTCACCACCCAGCGTGAACTGCGAAAAGATTTAAGGCCGCACTCACCCCTCACAAGGGAAGACCTCAAACCGTTGGGTTTGGAATGGTCCATTACTTATGCCAGTATAATGGGCAGGTTCACACAATAGTATAGCCAAGTCTTAATGCAAATTATACATTTACCAAAACAAAATAATAATTACAATAATGTAGTCTTAAAAGCATATTAAATTAGAAAGTAAAAGATTCGATATTGAAAACTATAATAAACAAAAATAATCGGGAAAAACAACGATAAATAAATAGCAAACCAAAAAGGGGGTTAGTCATGCATATATGAGTATTTCCCGAGTGGTACATGAAATTATATCCCAAGTACAGACTGCACTATCGTCCATTCGGATTCGGCTACGGAATTTATGTCTAGGTTTCCATCCGATACACCCATACGTAATCATCAATGTAATGTAAAAAAGATTAAGTAAAGACGAAGAAATAAAATAACGATAAACAGACAAAAAAAAAGATAAATGTGAAATAATAAACTAACTATAAAAGTAAATATACAAGAAGCTAAATAGCAAAAATAAATGCGAAATAATGAAATAATGATGAAAGAATAAGTAGATAAAAATAAATAACAAAAATGTCAAAAAAGAGATGTGGCCAAAGATTTGGCTGTATTTGATACAGGATTTCGCATACCCGGTTGGACATATTTCAAGTCCAGCCAGACATGCCGTGTCCGGAACTATAAGAAGAAAAGTAATAAGAGTACCCTCAGGTCTTACCTTTTAAGTTGCTTTCTCGGAAGTGCGTTAGATCATCGCCGGAGGGATTGCTCGTTCGCTGTTTCTGCTTGCTCTTTCATTATTTCTGCTTGCTGTTTCACTGTTTTCCAGTTGTTGTTGTCACGACCCCCTCCCTAGAGCGGGCCCAACCCTAGAAAGAGGTCCATGAATCACTTCTACTCGAACACCTATATGTCATTTAATTAAACCAAAAGTTCACAAGAAATATAATATCCCATAAAATGCAATCCAATAAATCCCAAGAAGTGTTTACACCAAAATAGATATCTGAAAACATGAAAGTCATTCTAAATATCCTATCTCAAAGTCAAAAGAAATATCTGGACCAACCGACTGAAGGCTGTGGCAAATGAGTCAAATCCTGGTACTGATACTGCTACTGTTGCGTTGGTGAACTACCTGGGATGTTTGGGAAATGAGGGGTAATTCTTCTCATGGGTCTTTAATTGTCCCGAGGCTTACGTAATTACTCTCTTATGCTGCATCAATACGCATCTGACTCCTGATGCGATGCATCCGTATAAACTACATATCTATCAAGTCCGGATGATAGAGTGAGTATCGGTGCAATAGTCTATTTCTCCTTCAAAATCTGGAAACTCCAATCACAATCATAGTCCACACGAATGGTACTTCCTTTCTCGTCAACTGAGTCATCGGAGCAGTAACAATAGAGAAATCCCGAATAAAGTGACCGTAGTAACCTGCGACCAAGAAGCTTCGTACCTCTATCGTCGTCCTTGGTCTCTCCCATTTCAGAACTACTTCAACCTTTTGCAGATCTGCATAGATACCTTCTACAGAGATGATGTGTCCCAAAAATACCACGATGTCCAGCCAAAACTCATATTTAGAGAACTTGACATATAACTGCTCCCTCCTCAAAATATCCAATACCAATCAAATGTGTTACTCATGATCGATCCGAAAGGACGAATACACAAGGATATCATCAATAAATACTATAACAAACTTATCCAAATACGACTGAAACATGCTATTCATCAAACCCATGTATGCTGCAGGTGTATTATATGTCTGAGATGTCTATTTTCTACCACCATATGCTACACTCGGAGTCTCTTTGCCTCTGCCATATGTGAACCCGAGCCTCACCCACCACTACTACCAGAACTGGTCTCCCTACCACGTCATGTTGTCATTGCTCCTCATACTGGTTGCTCAACTCCTCGAGATCCATCACCAGTGGAACAATCTCTGGCTAAATATCCAACTTGCTAACATTCATAACATCTCTTTGTCCTGTTGCATTATATGCTAATATGTCCCTCATGGCCATAATTAGAGCATCGATGTGTGCTAGTCGGTCGAGATGCTGCACTCGCTGCACTCTGATTAATAAATGGTATTGTGCCTCTGCTATATACCTGTTCTGTTCGACTCTCATGGAACTTTCCTCTATGAGGTGCACTCTGGGTGCCTCTAGGTGGTATCACGTTGTGTCTTGATTGTGAAGAATACTGCATACTATTAGATCTGCCATGTCTCCTGTGTTATAAATGCATTAGGGGTTCATATTAGGTACAACTGTAGAAATCACGTCCGATGCAGCCACATGAATAGCGATGGGGGAAACTGTCAAAACTACTAGAGGTATATGTCTAAAACCCTCGTTACCCTCAATAATTGGCGGAACACCATATAAAACTATATCGAATTCAGGATCTATCGGCTAAGTGTGAGGTCTCTCTATAATATTACTTGACATCCTCATGCATCGTCAAACCACCCATGACCTAGAGTTGGCAGAGATTGTACATCCTTTTAAGATTTGGAGGCATTATCTATATAGTACCAAGAACGAGATTTATACCAACCATAAGAGCCTGAAATATCTTCCCACTCAGAGAGAGTTGAATTTGAGGCAGAGGCGTTGGATGGAGTTCCTCAGTGACTATGATTATATTATTAATTACAATCCGGGGAAGGCCAATGTAGTTGGTGTAATATCCCGAGTTTCTCGGAACAGTTCGGGAAAGTTATCGAATTAAAGTTAAGGATTTAGATCGTGATAGTAATCAAAAATAAGAGTTTATGAGTTGGAAAATAGATTATAATATTTTAAAGTAAAGGTGCATCGCATTGGAAAACGCGTGGTATAGAGAACCGGTTACGCGATTTTCGATTTTATCGTTATACGCGTAAAAGTTTCCTGTATCGGCTATAAAGTTAGCAAACGAACTCTGATTGGGCTGATTCTTGAACCATCGGACTCGTTTTTCCTAGATGAACAACTTTCGTGTTGAACACTTTTCGAAATTTACGTCAGAAAGGCTTCACAAATGCAAATTTCCGAGAAAGCCCAATGACAGGGGCCTGGATAAAATTTCCGGGGGTCTAAACATAATTTTGAGAAACTTTATTATAAACACCCAATAGTTTCTGTTTATTTCAAAAGTGGCATAATTCTTCAAATTTCCCTACACGCCCCCCTCTTCCCCCAAAATCGTGTATAAGCCTCATCTGGTCGCACCGGCGGCCTGCCGACCTCCGCCGGCCGGTGCGACCAGCCAGGGGGTGCGCCGGCCACCCCTCCGCCTCGTGGTGGCCGGCGACAGCCCAGAATGCCGGCGACGACGTGAAAGGGAGAGAAAGACACGCACAATTGGGTAACCCGATCCCGGCTCGTCGCTTCGTTTCACGAGCCGTGCCACCCACCAAATCGAAGCCCTCGACGAGTACTACGAGTATGCGGAGTCAATTTCGTCGAACAATGGCCGAAATCACGTAAAATGAGGAGAGAAGCATCAGTGAACAGTAAACCCATGATGAACAGTAGCTCCGATCGGAATTCCGTCAACACTAGCGCGTTCGTATGGCCATTGGGAGTCCGAATATGGCCTCGGAATTTCGGTACGACTTTCCGTTCAAAATCCATTATTTTAAAGTGTATCGATTTATGTTCGGATGCTTCTAGTAATCCCGTAGTTTAGCGAATTGCCATGATATGAATTGGATATGTTTTAATATGTTAAAAAGATAAATGTGGTAGAATCTGGAGAGAAATGAATTAGATTTGCTCGATCCGATAGAATATGTAAGTTTTGGGTAAAAGTGGGTTTTGCGTATAAAGATGTATTTTGGTTTTGATAATAGTTACGAGTTATTTTTGATATTACGAATATGTTTGGATAATCCGGGATGGTTCGGAGGGTTCGAGACCTTTCTGTAGCATTTGCGAAAACTTTTTCGGAAGATTTTCTAAGAACGTGTAAAATCGGGAATTTAAGTGAACTAGTGGCTTGGAATGGATTGTAGTGATGTTCTAAGATTACTGAAACTGAATGTATTGAAATCGGAGTTGATTTGATTATTTTGAAGAGATTCAGAATTTTATAGTAGTTTGGTCGAGAACTTCGTAAGTCGTGTGTCTGACTGTTTTTCACCATTTGTTTGACAGACTTGACTAGGACCTGCGGCACTCGCGAAGCGAGGTAAGTAACTTATGCGATGAGAGCTAATGTGTGATTACGTATCTTGATTATACATATATACGTGTATAGATGATTAATATGTTAGGTAAAATAGAAGATAGTTAAGAAGTAGTTTGAGAAGCAGTTCAAGGTTATGTGTAGCTAAGTGAAATGATCATCGCATGTACGGCTTTTGTTATTATCATAATAGAGGTTTAATGATATTAATGTCTATGTGTATGTATAAATGTACATAAAGGTATGAAACTGTAACGATATGAATTGTGTATGTGAATAAATATGAAATTATATAAGTATATGAGTATATATTCGTATATGTATATGGTGCTAAGATATGTATAGGATGGATATGTTCATTTGATAAAGATGGCATATCAAATGTTCCTAGACAGAGATCCTGAATGAATATGTTTGATCGATAAAGGAAAAACTATGAGAATTATTAAAGATGTGACTTTTGAATTTGGTAACAATAGGTGTATTCATATGTTTGAAACATATGTTTGTATGTGGGTGTTTGAGTCGTGTTTTGGAATGTTTATTATGGATGTGCTTATGTATGAAAAGTCGCGCGACAAACTTGGTGTGCCGTGATATGTATGTATTATTTGACTGTATGCCTTGTAATGTATTGGTTGTTAAGTTTGCTTCATGATTAGTTGTGTGATGATTGTGTGTGTGACTGTGTGTATGTATGTGTATGATAAAGCTCGTTGATTTTATGGATAATGAATGCTATGTGAAATGAACGAATGAATTTGAAAACTAATGTGAGCGTTAGATGTTATAAAGCGCAGATGTTAAGCTGTATTGGTATGTATGTATATGTATAAGAACTTTAGAATTATTTTTGGTGTGAATACATGATGGGTGTGCTAAGGTATGTGTAAATATATATGAATCTCGATTGTTAAGCCATTGTAATAATGTTGTAATTAAAGGAAGTTGAGAAAAGTTTATTTAACATAGCGATTTGATGATATTTCAAAGTTAGACTATTGTGATAAAAGTATAGATATATACGATTTGCTTTGTATGCTTTGGGCGTTAGCTATTAGATTAGCAATTATGTTAATATGAAAATGTGAAACTTGGATAAGAGTTAAGAACAAATAATAATAACAAATTAATAAATTTGAATTTGAAATAACTTAGTAAATCTGATAAATGGCCAATATATTTGACTTTTTTGTTTGTCATGAATGTTTGACTTGTTTGTTGTATTACTAGCACGGTTACTTACTGAGTTTTAAAATTCACACCAAACCAGTTTGCCAGTTTTGCAGGTTGACTTATAGATTGGTCAATCATATCGGCTTTGGAAGTCATTCTCGAGACGTGGATTACCCAAGCGACAGTCACCCTCGCAAGTGTCTTGGGAAAGTTTTAGAAGATTAGGATATCTGATTTATTGTTTTATTTTGTCATGCTGAGCATGTGGTTTGTATTAATAAATTAAAGTTTGATTGTTTATGATGTTGTGGGCACAGAGCCCTTAGGTTGTGGTTTTGCTGAGTTTTGTGTGTACCTGAGGTCCTTTTGTTAGTTTGATATTTTTTTGGATTACTTATGATGCTGGACTGCGATCCAGGTTATCCAGTTTTTAGGATACTTCATGCCGAATTTTCGGTAGATTCAGAGGCTTATGGAGATGGGTCAATCTTGTCTCCTGCCGGTAGCATCCTGCCTCTGGTGGGGTGTTACAACATGGGTACACTGTAATTTTTGAGAGCTGGACAGAGGACGTTTGAGGAGATGGCGACGTTACATCTGACATTTGAGGTAGTTGATAGAGGAGGGTTTATTGCTCATATAAAAGTTCGATCTACACTGCTAGATAGACTCAAAATAACACAAAACGAAGATGAAAAATGCAAGAAATGGAAAACAGATACTGAAGAAGGAGAGACTACTACTTTCAGATTGAGTTCAGAGGATGCATTACCTTTTGATGACCGAGTTGTGGTTCCACCTACCGGAGCACTTAAGTAGAAGATTTTAGATGAAACTCATGATGCCCCTTATAATATGTATCTTGGGAGTACCAAGATGTATCAGAATCTGAAGAAAACTTACTGGTGGTCTGGAATGAAGAGAGAGATTGCAGAGTTTATATCCCGTTGTCTGGTTTGTCAGCAGGTCAAGGTAGAGCATCAGCACCCAGCTAGATTACTCCAGCATGGGAAAACATTACGATGGATTTTTTAGTAGGTTTGCCGAGGACACGGAAAGGATGCGATGCAATTTGGGTTATAGTGGATCTATTGTCTAAGTCTGCTCATTTTCTACTGATTCGAGTTACGTAGGGTCCAAAGAGGCTAGCAGAACTATATGTGGAGCAAATTATGCGGTTACATGGAGTACCGGCATCGATTATATCAGATAGAGATGTCAAATTTACTTCCCGTTTTTGACAGGGTTTCCAGAAGTCTATAGGTTCAAAGATTACAATGAGCACAATATTTCACCCTCAGACTGACGGGCAGCCAGAGCAGACTATTCAGACATTGGAGCACCTACTGAGATCATGTATATCGACTTGTGCTGGAGGATGGGATGGACATTTACATCTGATAGAGTTTTCCTACAACAGCTTCCAGGCGAGTATCAGTATGGCTCCATTTGAGGCATTGTATGAAAGGAGGTACAAGAGTCCTATTTTGATGAAGTGAGGTTGGAGATAGACAAATACATGGTTCAGACTTGGTAAATATGACATATGAGACGATCAGACTGATACGAGCTACGTTGTTGGAGGTGCAGAGTCGACAGAAGAGTTATGCTGACAAAAGAATAAAGGACATTGAGTTCCAAGTGAGGGATAAAGTCTTCTTGAAAGTCTCCCATTGGAAGAGAGTATTGAAATTTTTCCTTCAAGGGAAAGTTGGCACCGCACTATATTGGTCCGTATGAGATATAGTAGAGAGTGGGAAGAGTGGCATATCGTCTAGTATTACCACCGGAGTTAGAAATGATTCATAATATGTTTCACGTGTCAGTGTTTGGAGAGCCAACCGATTGAATTGAGTGAAAATATGACTCATGAAAAAAAGCTCATGAAGATTATAGAGTGGAAAGTCCAAGAGTTGAGATCCAGATAAATCCCACTTGTAAAGTTCATGTGGACTAATCATCACATCTAGGAGGTAACTTGGGGAGTGGAACAAGACATGAGAGAGAAATATCCAGAGCTATTTGAGGATTGAGAAATTTCGAGGACGAAATTTTTGTAAGGTGTGTAGATTGTGATAACTGCCATTTATCTATTTCAATTTTATTCAAATTCTTATCCCCCACTCCCCATAAAATCAGCAACCATACACACACACTCCTTATAAAATTCAACTACCTCTCTTATTTAAAGAAACAAAATAAAACCTAATTCTTCTTTATTGCTTGTGCTTATTGTGAGAGAAACAACAAAAGATAACCATTGTTTTAAAGCTTTTTCCCAGAGATCTGTTAGAGAGAGAAACAGATCCGTAGTGAGAGAAAATACAGAACATGTAGAGAGAGAAAATGCAGAAGAGGGAGAAAGTGTGGGCAGGAGAGAGAAAGGATCGTTCATCATCTTCCAGTTATCTTTTCTGGAAAGTGACCACATCAGGAGAATCCTCTCACCGAGACGAAGCCAACGTCACCGGTCCGATCGCCGAATTCCTTCTCATGCACCGCCACGTGCCTCCATGCGCAGACTCAACGTAGTTTCACGCTCCCCATGCGCCGCCGTACGTGACCGACACCTCCCAGACCAGAATCTTTCCCTCGTCGAGATACACGGGTTAGAAACCTCATTTGCCTAATTTGAACCTTCGTTTGTCGTGAAACAAGCCTAGAATGAGAGTTAACGGTGTTCAATTGTTCGTCGGTAATCATCGAGCGTCATCTATTTCCACCATTATCGTTGTGATCCTGGTGACGTGTACTGCCCGTGGACCACCTCATTCTGAAATTCTGAAGTCGATGGAGCTTGGTATATTATACTTTACAGTTTTAGGGGTGTATTTATAATATTTTGAAAGTTTTGGACTTACTCGTATTTTGGCATGTTTAGGGACCTGAATGAGTAAATTCTGATTTTTAGTGAGTAATATGAGATAATTGGAAGTTTTAGGACTAAATTGATAATATTGGAGAGTATTGGGATTAAATTGTAAATTTGGAAAGTTTAGGGTAAAATCATAATTTTGATAAATTTAGGGACCTGATCGTAATTTTATATTTTTTTTCCAGATTTTAACGAGGACATATAGATATAGAGAGTTTTGCGTGGATTGAGGTAAGTACAAAGCATGATGATTCTTCTTAATAAATGTTTGTTGATTGATGTTTGATAGGTGAGTTATGTAATATATATATATATATATAATATATATATATATATATATATATATATATATATATATAGTATATATATATGTGTGTGTGTGTGTGTGTGTGTGTGTGTGTGTGTGTGTGTGTGTGTGTGTGGTGGTGTGTGTATGTAATGTTGGAAAATTGACTGAGTAATTGATAGCATGAGAACGTAAATTGTGAATATAACTTTTGAGTATAAATTGTATGCTTGTAATATGAATCGAAGTTTTGAGTATTGTGTGCCTTTGAGATGCGTTGATATGAAATGCGATGAGATGTGTTGTATTGGATGATGTGTGAGATTGTTGTTATGCTGCCGGATTTAGTATGATAATGGTTGGATATGCGAGATTATGTGAGATTAGCAGAGGCGTGTGGTTCAATCCCCATCTTGCACAGTTATGCGGGATTATATGATGGGAAACCTTGGGGGTAAGAGATGGACTATCCCAATGGTTTCAATCCATTATTATACCGAATCCGGATAGCAAACCTTGTTTGATTGAGATGTGTTTTTGTGAGTTTGTTTTTCCTGAGTTAGTTTTATATATATATTAATTGTTGTTTTCACATGTTAATCATTATATATTATATATATCTATTTTATGGGTGAGGTCATGTTGAGAGTATGAGTATTTTTACTTACTGAGCTCTTTAAGCTCACCCCTCATTTCCCAAACATCCCAGGTAGTTCGCCTGTGCAACAGTAGCAGTATCAGTACCATGATTTGACTCGTCAGCCGTCAGTCGGTTGGTCCAGATGTTTCTTTTGGCTTTGAGATAGGACATTTAGAATAACTTTCATGTTTTCAGACATCTATTTTGGTGTAAACACTTGTTGGGATTTATTGGATTGAATTTTATGGAATATTATATTTCTTGCGAACTTTTGGTTCAATTGAATGACATATAGGTGCTTGAGCTGAAGTGATTCACGGACCCCTTTTTAGGGTTGGGCCTGTTGGTTTTATTCTAGGTCCCAAGATCATCAAACAAGCATGAAGATGTGTGAAATACATATCAAAGAAGTTGCGGAATACTTACATTGATCGGTTGAGACGAAACAACGAACAAAACTTCAAGTTTTGGTCCTTCAAAGTGGCGCCAATAGTGTGCAGTCCACTGCTCAAAAATTTCAGTTTTGAGTCTTCAAGAATCTAAGATTTCGAGCTCCAATCTTCGTCAAACGATTCCCGGCTCGTGGGTGGGTTTCCCTAACACCTTCGTATAACTCTCTGTGTGCTAGCACTTGGAAATTTTGCCATAAAACTTGCCCAAATACCATCATCATTCACGCCCAAAACAGTGCAGTCCACTGCCTTGGGCGTGAGCAAGGTAGAAAGAAAGAGAAGAGATTTGTGATTTTAGGTTAAGGGAAAATGTGTCCAACACCTTGCTTATATATTTTCCAAATAATAATAAATCATTTACCATTTATTTTATGCCTTTAAAAACAATAAAACAAATGTAAATGTTTATTTTAATTCTTTTACCCTTGGTAAAAGGTGAAAAGGAAAAGCATTTTACTTTTCCAAAAAGTCAAAATCTTTTCCCTCCAAAATTTTCCCTCCAAATCTCAAAGGTCAAAGTCAAAGAGTCAAAGTTACTTTTCCAAAAAATGTTTTGACTTTTATAACTTGCGATGTGATTTGCGATGCGACTTGCGGCACGTGATTCAAAATCGACGTAACTTCGCAAACACATTCCGAGCTCGGTTTCGATAATTCTAAATTAACGATTTTCTCGATGCCTCGTTAATAAATCCAATTTACTAATCACGTCGCTCGAGAATTAATTCTAAATTAATTCAAGTGCCCGAATTAAAATCTAATTTTAATTCCAAATCGAAATCCAATTTCGTTTAATATATCGAATATATTTTTTATCAATTAATTCCAAATTAATCGTTCTCTCTCTTTAAATTGATATTTTATCCTAGATAAAATATCTCCGTAATTAATCCCAGATTAATTTTCTCTCTCTTCAAATCAATCACATATTAATATATAATGCGAGTCATACGTCATCGGTGTATCATTGGGAAGCGACCCATGAGATCTCCGGATATGTTGGCAATAAATTCGGTCGTCGGACTATCCGAACACGTAAGTACCAAGTATTACGTTTTACCGATTTACAAGACAAGGTTGGCCTCTAGCAAAGCGCCATACCTACCCAATTCTCCGGAAATATCCTTACAGGAATATGTGATCTATATCAGGCATAGTATACGTATATTGCGTATTTCGATCCAGTATCGGATGATCACGTGCTAGGCCTGAGGCTGGATATGTGTCTGCCCCGTACGAAGCACATGTAGGATGTCTGGTACTAGTCTCTATAATCGGATATACATGACCGAGTCATAATATCCCGATAGCTGCGCAGCATATAAGAGCACTAATACCGTATCCTACGTGACCATCTTCTCCATATGACTGGAGTGACACTTCCGTCTTGACATCACACCCAATACACTACGATTCTCAATATACCCAGCATCGGCGTACACAGAACCTGTTAAAGCCCTGGACGACCTCAACTAAAGTACATTGATTGTCGCAAGTATTAGCGGTGCAAGTCTCAGGTTAAGGCCAAATACACCTACCCTGATTGCAGATTCCCATAGACACAAGGTCATACTACCAATGGGATTCTGCGGTGGTCTAATCCAGAGCGAAGCTGTTTCCCGTACCATCGGTGAAACACAACCTCCTATTACACTTGCCTGAGTATCCTATACCCAGATATACGAGAACCATGCCGTTATGTCTCACATAACACGCACAAGTGTAATACTAGTCTTTTACGCATCTATCGATATCCAATCTCGACAATGCTCTGACTAGGGATGTTTAATGATTTATCCTTCGTTGATTGATACTGTCTCATATCATTCTCAATCTAGGAACAAATCATAAGGACCTCCCATCATTTATATATCTAAGGTGATCTAATCACAAATGATAAAAGTGCAATCTCCTTTGTTACATAGTTAATTTGTACAACAACACTATGATCTGTACAAATAGTGACGCTATGGGTTATAACTATCCAACAGGGCCCGCTCTAGGGAGGGAGTTGTGACAACTGTCTTGCTGTTTCTGGTTCCTATTTTTACTATTTCGTTGGTTGCTATTTTTTTTTTGGTTGCTGTTTTTGTTGTTTCACTTTGTTGTAGACGCTGGTTTTCACCAAGGTCTACAATTGAGATTTCATTGAGAATGACACTAACGTTCCTGTAAAACAAAGAAGTAGGGTGAGCATGAAGATTCTACTCACCGGTATGGTGGATGCCGTAGACACTCGGATGCCCAAGTCACTAGAGAAATGAGCTAATAACACCGTAGGGTGAGGAACAAGGGTAAATATTACCTTGATCCCCGTATGATGCCGTGAGGGCGGCAGGTTGATGATTTTGAGAGTTCTAGAGGGAATGCTACTAAAATGTGAGTAGGAGAGCTTGAATGACTCTTCCTCGTGGTCTTTCTTCTCTTTTGGGGGTGTGTGTATTTACTGCACTTGATTGCTCGTCTGTTGGGAGATGGTAACGACCAACTTTATGAGGAGTAATTATTATATTTGCTCGTTGAAGGTTGAAAACAACTGAGTTATTAAGGGCTTTTGGGATTTCGAGCATTTCGTAGGCTAGGGCATGGTGGGTCTTTGGATTCGGTATGGGCCTACGAGTCTTTGGGCCAATGTACGTTATATCAAGGTTATTAAGAGAGTGAGTCTGGGCCTGAATCCATGCTGGGGGGTTTGGGGTGCATTTAATATTGGGCCCGTAGTATAAAGTCAAAATTGCTCTTAGACCAAATTTGGTCCTTACAGTTTGTCCACTACTCTCTAAGTCAAGAAGTCATTGGCTTGGAGAGTACTTGACGCGTGTGTCACCTGGGGCGAGACCATATAGTGTAGATGTACCCGAACGTTATTGCCGCCTATTGATTGATCAAAACGAATGTCATGTAATGAACTTGACTCTACATGATTCATCGTGGATGTGTTCATTCGATTGAACTAGATTAGGTTAGGATCGTGAACTTGTTTCTACAAGAGCCATGGAGATGTCCCTGGTCGACCGAACTAGATAAAGGTTTAGGGTATACTCTATACGACATGAAGTCTTTAATATCTTATGGACTAAGAGTAGTCAAGGTCTTCAACTTGACTCGATGAGAGTCCAAAGGGGATGCCCCCGGTCGACTGATCTAGATGAAGGTTCATGAGTAATTTCTTACTGCACTGTCATATGGACTGAGGGAAGTCCAAGTCTTCATTTGACTCGACATGAGCCAATGAAGGATGTCCCCGGTCGACTGAACCAGATGAAGGTTCAGGAGATAATTTATACCACATTATAATCTGGACCGAGAGTAGTCCGAGTTTTCAACTTGGCTCGACATGAGTCTATGGGGGATGTCCCCGGTCGACTGAACTGGATGAAGGTTCAGGAGAAAATTCACAAGATATTGTCATCTGTACCGAGATTAGTTTGACTTTTCAACTTGACTCACATAAGTCTATGGGGGATGTCCCTGGTCGACTGAATAAGATGAAGGTCCAGGAGATAATTCACACGAAATTATCTTTTGGACCGAGAGTAGTCCGAGTTTTCAACTTGACTCGATGAGAGTCTATAGGGGATGTTCCCGTTCGACTAAACCAGATAAAGGTTCATGAGTAATTTCATGCTACACCGTCATATGGACTGAGGGAAGTCCAAGTCTTCATTTGAGTCGACATGAGTCTATGTGGGATGTCCCCGGTCGACTAAACTAGATGAAGGTTCAGGAGATAATTCACATGATATTATCATCTGGACCGAGAGTAGTCTGAGTTTCTAACTTAATGATAAGTGCATGAAAATGTACTTTGAAATATCACTTATCTGGGTTTATTGTTAAGTATTTAGTTATATATTTTATATTTTATTATATAATATTTATCATGATATTAATTTCAATTATATTTATTATTTAAGTTAATTAATAATTTCTCTAATCTTATTGTAGGAATTAAAAAGAGAATGAAGTATGGCCACTTGTTGATTAAAAAAAGAAAGAGAAGAGAAGCAATTGTTGACTTGTAAAAAAGAAAAGCTTGAAGTTGGTTGCCATAACTTTGACAAAAATAAGCCAAAACGTGACCATGTGAGAAAGAAACTAAATTCAGCCACCAATGTTGACCAAGTCAAAGAGAAAAGAAAGACAAAATTGAAAGAAGTTTACGTGGGGCCCTCCATTTGTGTTGTTGTGTGTTTTTACAAATTCAAATATCAAATTAGAGGAACAGGCGTCGTGGCGCCAAACAAATCATGCAGCCCATACATTTACCGGAGGAACATGCGCCACAACGCCTCACAAATCACCAGACAGCCAAAAATGCCGAGGATTTGGCGCCGTGGCGCCATTCAACAGGCACCACGGCGTCGCGGGAAGCATCAATCGCGTTTCAGGATTTAGATTTTAGGGTTTTCTGAAATCCTAATGACACTCTGACACTACTATAAATACAACAGTTCGTCCAGAAACAAAGGGGGAGGCTGGTGGCGTGAAGCAGCGCTCTATGCGCATAAACAACAAGAAATCAGAGCTGTGCAAATTCCCGGGATCAGAATCAATGATTCATCCGATGATTCCCCATTCTATCTCTGTTATTTCTTCATCCAGCATGCGGAACTAATCTCATAGGCAAAGCTAGGGATGAACTCTTGTGTTAGATTTTTATTATTTATATTTTCGATTCCTACGAACCTTTTTATCGTTTAACAAAATTAATGTTTATTGTTTTCTATTATTTTTCGATTTATTAATCCAGAAATTATATTTTTTCAAATCCCATATAGATCCAGTCATGCTTCTTCTATGTGTGGTTTGCGGATTTAATTGTGACTGGTAAAGTTGTTTTACGTGTTGGTCTTCTGCTGCAGTATTGCCTGAGGGTATATTGTCGACGTTAGATAGCTCGTAATGATGGCTTTTGTATGCTGTTAACATAGAGAAAATAATCATTAATTACCTTAGGATTTATCATGTGTAGAATTGAATATGTTCCGGTTGTTGGTTTGGGATGTGAAACCTTCAATTGTGTAATAAAAGGAATCAATAACTAAATATAGGAGTTCGATGCAAGAGGGATTCCTGAAGCTTTGTCATATCTCTCTGCCATTATCTTTTAATATTTGTTCATTATTTTATTTATCTTAAATTTAATTACCAATTTTTATCGTTTTATTTATTAAGTTACCGTTAACATTTTTGTTTGAGTGAATCAGTTCCTGTAACCATCTCTCTGTGGAATCGACACCCCAACTGTACTGCGATAACCACGAGTCATATTTAGGCGTAATCAAAATTTGGCGCCGTTGCCGGGGAGACGGTTTACAAGCAAAAGGACCAGGTTTGCTTAATTAACAACGAAGTGCTAATTTCGTTACATTTATTTTATTTTTCTTTTATTCAGTTACTTTAATTTTCTTGGTTTTTATTCCTGAATTTATTTTCCGTTTATTTTATTTTTAATTTTTAGTTATTCTTTTATTTCTGTTTCTAGTATCACTCGTGATTAATTACATGCCTAGACGTAGGGATAGATTTGGTAGGTTCGTTAGAACTGAAGAAGAGAATTCTGATTCAGAGAGTTTGTTTGACAATCTCTTTGCCACACCCTCCACATCTAGTGCACACACCATGAGTGACTACGAGATACCACATAGGAGGACTCTTGAAGAGTACTTCCACCCAACTCGCACAGCTACACCTTCGTGTATCATGTTTCCTCCAAATGCACCGCCCGTAGATTTTAATCCTGGGATGATACAGTATCTCCCAACCTTCCATGGTTTGGAGAACGAAAATCCCTATGTGCATATTAGAGAATTTGAAGAAGTAGTAGCGACTTTCCATGACCGATTTGTAACCACGAACACAATCAGACTTAAGTTTTTCCATTTTTCCCTTAAGGACAAAGCTAAGAGTTGGTTGTACTCTTTAAGACCTAGGTCAATAGGATCGTGGGGCGAGATGACCCGGGCATTCTTTGACAAATATTTCCCACACCACAAGACAGATGTCCTTAAAAAACAAATCTCCACCTTTTCCCAGAAAGATAGTGAGGCCCTTTACCAAACATGAGAGAGGTATAAGGAACTGTTAGCTAGTTGCCCCCACCATGGTTTTGAGAGTTGGCGTTTAGTTAGTTACTTTTATGACGGATTGACACCTAGGGAGCGCCAATTCGTTGAGACGATGTGCAATGGTAAATTCATTTGAAAGGACCCTGATGAGGCGCTCAAATATTTAGATAACCTAGCTAAGAAATCTCACACTTGGACTGGACCCAATGCCGTAGATAATACTGATAGGACATACACTTCTTCTAGCAGAAGCGTACATCACGATAAGGAACATGATAGTCTTAAGGCACAAGTTGAGCTATTGACCAAACAGATAGAAGCCTTAAAAGCCAAAAATAGCAAAACTATATATTCAGTAGCCCAGCTAGAATCCCAAGAGCGCCCTGTGTATGATGAGAATAGGGGACCATATGAGGAACAATGCCATAATTTAGGGATGTACCAGAAGTCTTATACCTCATATTTAGACATATATAATCCTAGTTGACGGAACCACCCAAATCCTAGTTGGAAGCAATAGTCTCATCAGCCGAGTCAAACACCACCACCCATAAGTTACAGTACCTCACAGTGTTACACACCTATCGTTCCTAGAAACTCTTTAGAGGATACCTGGTATGCATTTGTAGAGACCCATAGCAAAACCAATCATAGGATTGAGTCGTTGATAGTTCAGGTAGCTGAAGACCAAATGGAAATTAAGAGTCAAATCTCTAAATTGACTAATATCCTGAGTGTGCAAGAACAAGGAATATTCTCATCTCAGACTCAACCAAATCCATAAGGGCAACACATGGCACAGGCTGGTCATGAGGTATCCAGTATAAGAGGTGTTAATGTCATAACCACTAGGAGCAGTGAAGAGGTAGGGATGAAGAATACTTCTAACGCTATAGGTAACCCTAAGGATAATAGTATTAACACATCTCAGGTAGAACAAATGTCATATTTCCTAGTTAGGGTACCCTTTTCTCAAGCACTT
This sequence comes from Zanthoxylum bungeanum, assembly GCA_019454045.1. Lineage (NCBI taxonomy): Eukaryota > Viridiplantae > Streptophyta > Magnoliopsida > Sapindales > Rutaceae > Zanthoxylum > Zanthoxylum bungeanum. Next base: position 117,007 of record SKCR01048384.1, on the reverse strand, counting down.
AACAGTTTTCATGTCGAGAACAACCACAGAATGAGGGTGAGTGTCATTACTCATACATGCTAGAACAGTCCTACCAGGAACAACGTCTCTACAACCTGATTCAAATCTCCCTGAACTGAAACTGGTCCCAAAGAACCAAAAAAGGAGGAAAATGAGAGTTAATGCTCAATTAAAGATGATACATGTGAGATTAAAAAGAACATTGAGTGAATATTTCCTTATGTGCAGTACCAAAATTCAATCCTCAGACCTTGGAGAATCAATGGATAAACGGCAAAGCTAGACACTAAACATTCTCTCTCATGCCTTCATCAGTACGCTAGATGGAAACCACCATGTCAACTTCAGTGTTTGCGTCTAGCTGAAGACGTTAAACTTAGAGCTAGCGGGGAGGCAACCATTGCATCTACATTTATTTTATTTTATTTATTTTAGTTTTATATTATTGTGTGCTAATTGCATGTTTATTTTTTTTGTCTGCATGAGTGTTTATGCAGGAGTTAGCACAACCTACACAACCAAAGTCTCGCCAGCAGGAACCTGATCAACTCCGCGTCTGGTAGTGTTGCTCCTTAATCCTTTTCTTTATATTTATCTTACATTGAGGACAATGCAAGTTTTAAGTGTGGGGTGTATGCATGCGCATGATAATACCTGTCATAAATACATTTTATTATTTTCTATTAAAAAAATGTTTTGTTTTATTTTTAGTCCTTGTTAGTTAAAACATAAGTCCAATGATGATATTGTTTCTTTTAGGATGAAATATTAGAAACGATAAGTCCTTTAATGTACTTTTATCTGATGCTTGGAGTAGTTTATCTATGTTAGACTCGTAAGCACTTAATTATGGGGTTTTAGCAGTGAAAGCCTGAGTAGTTAACAAAGTGACTAGTTAAAGAAATTACATGTCGATGAATGACCGTTTGCTTAAGATGTCTATCTTGATTTGTTTGTGTTATAACATATGGTATGGTTGAAAATAAAAGAAAAGTCTCTGAAGAAAGAAAATAAACCACCTATAATCGATAAGCGTGAAGCTACCCATGGGCGAGTATTAGGACCACCATGAGGAGAAATGCTACCTTAAAGGGTAGGTGTGTTTCAAAAAAAAAAGGGAATTGCAAAAAGAGAGGAAATGAAAAGAGAGACCCAAAAAAAAAAAAGAGAAATCATACCATATTGAGCACAAAAAAGCAATTACAGAGCTTAATTGAGATATCTAGGTTGGTTAGACCCATCGACCCCGATTTTTAAATGAAATCATTGAGTTGGCTTACCTAGGAATAAAGCTGTGAACGAACCTTTACACACACACATTATGAGTCTTGCTTAGATGATTTATTCAAATACTTAGATTTGAGTTGCATTGAGCACTTTGAAGATTCTTTGGTTTCATTACTAAGCATTATTTGAGAACAAAATAATGTGAAACTATTGGGACTATTTAATTTTTGTTTTCGCATGATTGTGTGTTTTGAATGACGTTTGTGGGTGTCATCGCTGTAAGCCCTCACGAGACTATAACTCGTCCACAAGGGACACCTAGGGGTTTAAAGGCTTGTTGCATACGCTAAATGCAATCGTGATCCCTACGAAAGTGACTTAGATAGTTTTTTATTTATTTAATTTTCATTTTATTTTGCACTTGAATTGCTAGGGACTAGCAATAAGCTGGTTGAGGGTTGTGATAAGTGCATGAAAATGTACTTTGAAATATCACTTATCTGGGTTTATTGTTAAGTATTTAGTTATATATTTTATATTTTATTATATAATATTTATCATGATATTAATTTCAATTATATTTATTATTTAAGTTAATTTAATAATTTCTCTAATCTTATTGTAGGAATTAAAAAGAGAATGAAGTAGGGCCACTTGTTGATTAAAAAAAGGAAGAGAAGAGAAGCAATTGTTGACTTGTAAAAAAGAAAATCTTGAAGTTGGTTGCCATAACTTTGACAAAAAAAAGCCAAAACGTGACCATGTGAGAAAGAAACCAAATTCAGCCACCAATGTTGACCAAGTCAAGAGAAAAGAAAGACAAAATTGAAAGAAGTTTACGTGGGGCCCTCCATTTGTGTTGTTGTGTGTTTTTACAAATTCAAATATCAAATTAGAGGAACAGGCGTCGTGGCGCCAAAACAAAATCATGCAGCCCATATATTACCCGAGGAACAGGTGCCACAACGCCTCACAAATCACCAGACAGCAAAAAATGCCGAGGATTTGGCGCCGTGGCGCCACTCAACAGGCACCACGGCGCCGCAGGAAGCATCAATCGCGTTTCAGGATTTAGATTTTAGGGTTGTCTGAAATCCTAATGACACCCTGACACTACTATAAATACAACAGTTCGTCTAGAAACAAATGGGGAGGCTGGTGGCGTGAAGCAGCGCTCTATGCGCTATAAACAACAAGAAATCAGAGGCTGCAAATTCCCGGGATCAGAAACAATGATTCATCTGATGATTCCCCATCCTATCTCTGTTATTTCTTCATCCAGCATGCGGAACTAATCTCATAGGCAAAGCTAGAGATGAACTCTTGTGTTAGATTTTTATTATTTATGTTTTTGATTCCTACGAACCTTTTTATCGTTTAATAAAATTAATGTTATTGTTTTCTATTATTTTTCGATTTATTAATCAGAAATTATATTTTGTCAAATCCCATATAGATCCAGTCATGCTTCTTCTATGTGTGGTTTGCGGATTTAATTGTGACTGGTAAAGTTATTTTACGTGTTGGTCTTCTGCTGCAGTATTGCCTGAGGGTATATGTACGTTAGTACGTTAGATAGCTTGTAATAATGGCTTTTGTATGATGTTAACATAGAGAAAATAATCATTAATTACCTTAGGATTTATCATGTGTAGAATTGAATATGTTCCGGTTGGTGGTTTGGGATGTGAAACCTTCAATTGTGTAATAAAGGAATCAATAACTAAATATAGGAGTTCGATGCAAGAGGGATTCCTGAAGCTTTGTCATATCTCTCTGCCATTATCTTTTAATATTTGTTCATTATTTTATTTATCTTAAATTTAATTACCAATTTTTATCGTTTTATTTATTAAGTTACCGTTAACATTTTTGTTTGAGTGAATCAGTTCCTGTAACCATCTCTCTGTGGAATCGACACCCAACTGTACTGCGATAATCGTGAGTCATATTTGGGCATAATCACTTAACTCGACATGAGTCTATATGGGGATGTGATCGATTGAACCAGATTAAGGTTCAGAAGATAATTCACACGACATTCACATTTGGATCGAGAGTAGTCCGAGTTTTCAACTTGACTCGACATGAGTCTATGGGGGATGTCTAAAGTCGACTGAACCAGATGAAGGTTCAGGAGATAATTCACACGACATTGTCGTCTGGACAAAGAGTAGTCCGAGTTTTCAACTTGACTCGATGGGAGTCCATAGTAGATGTTCCCTGTTGACTGAACCAAATGAAGGTTCAAGAGTAATTTCATGCTACACTATCGTATGTACTGAGGGAAGTCCAAGCCTTCATTTGACTTGACATGAGTCTATGGGGGATTTTCCCGGTCGACTGAACCAGATGAAGGCTCATGAGCTAATTCACACGACATTGTCATCTAGATTAAGAGTAGTATGAGTTTTCAACTTAACTCGACATGAGTCTATTGGGGATGTCCCCGGTCGACTGAACCAGATGAAGGTTTAACAGATAATTCACACGACATTATCGTCTGGACTGAGAGTAGTCTGAGTTTTCAACTTGACTCGACATAAGTCTATGGGTATGTCCCCGATCGACTGAATTAGATGAAGGTTCAGAAGATAATTCACACTTCATTATCGTCTGGACCGAGAGTAGTCCGAGTTTTAAACTTGACTCGATGAAAGTCCATAGGGGATATTCCCGGTCGACTGAACCAGATGAAGGTTCAGGAATAATTTTAGGCTACAGTGTCGTATGGACTGAGGGAAGTCCAAGTATTCATTTGACTCTACATGAGTCTATGGGGGATGTCACCGGTCGACTGAACCAGATGAAGGTCCAAGAGATAATTCACATGACATTGTCATATGGATCGAGAGTAGTTCGAGTTTTCAACTTGACTCGACATGAGTCTATGAGGGATGTCCTTGGTCGACTGAACCAGATGAAAATTCAGGAGATAATTCATACGACATTATCGTCTGGATCGAGAGTAGTATGAGTTTTCAACTTGAGTCGATATGAGTTTATAAGGGATGTCCCCGGTCGACTGAACCAGATGAAGGTTTAGGAGATAATTCACACAATATTATCGTCTAGACCGAGAGTAGTTTGAGTTTTCAACTTGACTCGACAAGAATCCATAAGGGATGTTCTTGGTCGACAGAACCTGATGAAGGTTCAGGAGTAATTTCATGATTCATTGTCGTATGGACTGAGGGAAGTCCAAATCTTCATTTGACTCAACATGAGTCTATGAGAGATATCCCCGGTCGACTGAACCAGATGAAGGTTCAGAAGATAATTCTCACGACATTGTCATCTGGACCGAGAGTAGTCCAAGTTTTCAACTTTGCTCGACATGAGTCTATGGGGGATGTCCCCGGTCGACTGAACCAGATGAAGGTTCATGAGATAATTCACATGACATTGTCGTTTTGATCGAGAGTAGTCCAAGTTTTCAACTTGACTCGACATGAGTCTATGGGGGATGTCCCCGGTCGACTGAACTAGATGAAGTTCAGGATCATCCCTATACTACGGGTCAAGGGACCAGAGGAGTTTTCAATGTCGTTTGGACCAGATGAATATCTATGAAAGTCTTCACTCTACAGACCTGACGAAGGTCCAAGAGTCTTTCCTTCTCATACTACTAGACCTGACAATGATCAATGAGGGTATAATTCCTCATTCTACAAGACTTTGATAAAGGTCAATGTGGTTTTATGGTCGAATGTAGTCTACAGTTGGTGGCAATCCATCTATGTAGTATGTATGAGATGACAATCTATCTAGTCATATAGAGGATATGATAGTCTTTCCATGTCATGTCGAATGAGACATTTACCTCAAGCCAAGCCTTCTTCCACATCGTGTCGAATGAGATCTTAAATATATGTCAAGCCTCATGCATGTAATGTCGAGTGAGACTTACATTTCATGCTGACTGTAGTGTCCAATGGGACATTCATCTCATGAGGGTATCTTCATTTGATGCATTTTCCTTGAGCCGAACTCGAGTGGGATATTCTCTCGTTGTATCTTCATCTAGAGCATCCTCGAGACTACATCATTTTTGTGTGGGATAGTATCATCATGATGTGTATCTATGTAATATTGATCGGAACCTTAGGTAGCTCAACCTATCTATTTTTCGATTCGAATGGATCCCCATCCAATCACCAATCCTTCCTCCAAAATAGGAACGTCTGTGACCTGGGGATCGGGTCTTCTAGGTAGTTGATGGCCTTCCAATATATCCACGTTATAGAAAAGACAAGATAAGTTCTTTGTGAAAATGTACTTTTTGGGTCGACTGGGAATGATTTTTATAATACTGCCTTTTGAAAGAGATATAATTTGTGGATGACGTCCACGTCATTTGTGATTTTTAGACTAATTTATCATTGTCACATCTGTGGAATTTTTTGTTTGTCGCGTGAGTTTAAATGCAAAAGTGAAGGAGGCTGTTGGGATGTCTCGTGCAGCAAAAAGGAATTGGGCCTGTTAGGCATGCCTAGCCTGCTGAGCCAGGGAAATGTTTGTCACGTGCGCTTGGTTCGTCTGATTACTTGTCAAACATATTTTTACCTGCCAAAGAAGAGACCACTAGACGAACTATGGTTCGAGCCCAGCAACGACAGCTATGGCTTCCTAGCCTCAACCTTCATCTCTCTCACGCTTTCTGTTCATCCTCTACCCTCTCTCTCGACTGTAATTTCTCTTTCTCTTTCTCATGAGTCCCGCTCTAGCGGCCAAAATCTGAACAAAAACTGACTCCCAAGCTACAGAAGGGAGCATCAACTGACTCCCAAGCTACAGAAGGGAGCATGTCAGTGGAGAGAGGGTCTACTTTCCCTTTCAAATTTTCCATTGAAGGGGACTAGTACTGTCATATCTGAATTGAGCATTGCAGATGCTGATGTGTTAAAAAATCTTGAGAGAGCATATAATGAAATATTATGGCATATTTCTTTATGTAATGAAACCAAGGCAGATGAAAGGAGGAGTGGTGATCAGAAGGTTAAGAATGCAGAGTTAGCTTCATCTATTGCAACTGGAAGAGAGAGTGATCATGATGAGAATATCTCAACAATGAGATATATGAACTCGGTTTCTATCAAGAGTGGCTCTCAATCACTATGGGGTGGAGAGAAAGAGTTTATTTCAGTTGTTCGTGCTGGTGAATGATTGCATCGTCGTAGCCAACATGGGTTGTCTCGCATTCGAGGTAGACGAACATGTAGGCACTTGGAGGCTTTAAACATTGATTCAAAAGTTCCTCCTAATGTACCAGAGACATCCTCTTCACAGGATTTGAAGAAGAAAAATCCGGATGTTCTTGTTATGGAAATCCTTAACAAACTGGCTTCCACATTACGTGCTTTCTTTATAGCTCTTTTGAAAGGTTTCATGTCGCCTAATCATCGTAGAGCTAATTCAGGGTCATTGTGTTAAGCTTCAAAGACCCTTTGGAGTGTTTTGGCAAAAATTTTCCTTGAGGCCCTTACTTTCTCTGAGTATTATTCTTCTTCTGGGCCTGAGATGTCACTGTTATTGAAGTGTCGGTATCTGGGGAAGGTTGTGGATGACATGAAAGCACTCATATTTGACAGCAGACGACGTATATGTTACACAGTAATGGTTAATAACTTTTATGTCCATGGAACCTTTAAAAAGATACTCACCACATTTGATGCAACTAGTTAGTTATTTTGGACGCTACCGTTCTCAATTCCAGCATCAGACATTTATCGTCAGAAGGCAGGTGAAGGTAGTAAACTGACTCACAGTACATGGCTACTATTTACTAATGTAAATTTCCATAGAGAAAAAAACTAAAATGAAATAACATATGCTGGGTAACAAAACGCATGATGCCGATATTTTGAAAGAAATGTTTTCAGTACATTTCAATTGTGTCATGCGACATCGAATCAGTAGCGAATCCGTCATGGGTTGGCAGTCATTGCCTCTGAGAGATGAGAGAGGTGGTGAAAGGTTTGATGAGCTCAGTTGTGTGAGTTTGATAGATGCACATGAGGCTTTTCATAGATGGGTCGATTCATTAGGTATGTTGAAGTCATTTGTCCCCTACATGTAAAGTAGCTTCATTGTGGGCGGTGAGTTCTTTATTGCCTTAATTCTTTCAGTATAAAGGCAATTAGCTACACACTATGTTAACTTTTGGTTATTTTTGTCGAGTGGTTGTAATCATGTGAATTTAAAGGAGAATATTTTAAGTATTGAATGACTTCAGCTTGCAACCCTTTGGAGCCTACGCGTTTTTGCTCATGGTGGGCTTGCTTTCTCGTGGTCCACACATGGCCACGAGGTAGAGAGCTTTCTTTATGACTTGCGTATGTAGACTGGATACGTTTAATGCGCAAGCCAAATATGGAAGCGTTTGACATCATTTTTTTGACTGATTGGCTAGATCAAAATAGACGCATATATCATCATCTGGGATTTTTTAATTGAAAGGAAGGAATAGTAATATGTAGAGAGGTTTTTCCTTCTAAATTTATCGTAGTTATTCATTCTAGATTACCCTCACTCTACCGGATCTGATAAAAGTCCTAAATTGGTCTCCATCCCATTAGACTTGATGAAGGTCCATAATTATCCTTATTCTACAAGACTTCATAGATGACCGTGGGAGTCTACGGTCAACTGGTCCTGACGAAGGTTCATGAATCTATGGCCGGATGGAACTGATGATGGTCTCCACTCTACAAGACCTTTATAGGTATTTGAGACTACAGTCGAATGAACCTAGTAGAGGTCCATAAAGTCTCAACTCTACAAGACCTAATGAAGGTCCGTGAGACTATGGTAGACTAGGCCTAATGAGAGTCCATGAGGATCTTCACTCCTCACTCTACAAGATCCGATAGAGGTCGACTGGACCTAACTAAAGGCTATGAAATTCTTCATTCTACTAGATATGATGGAGGATTTCCTACGCAGTCTGGAGCTAATGGTAATTCATGTATTTCATAAAGAGAATATGTAACAATTATTTCATGTCGACTGGAGATGATGACATATCTTTCATGTCTTATGGAGGAGATAATAATCCTTCAGTATAGTCTGGAGGGGATGATAGTCCTTTTGTGTCGTATGGTGGAGTTAACCATCCACCCATGTCGTCTGAGAGATAATAATCCCCCCGAACAATATGGGGTAGATGACATTCTATCAACGTCGTCTGTGGAATATGATGATCCTCTGTAGTTCGGAGTTGTTGGTAATCTATATATATCATATGGAGAATGTATCCGTTCTCTTATTTCGTCTAGAGGATATGATGATCCAATTTCATTTGGAGCAATTGACTATTCATCTGTTTCATCTGGAGTATACGACATACCATTCATATTGTCTGTGGTAAATTTGACAATCTTCACATATAGTGAGAGGTAGATGATGGTCCCTCTATGTAGTCTGGAAGAGACAATCATTTTCCATATCGTCTGGAAGAGATGACAACCTTCATATGTACTTTAGAGTTAAAAAGAATTCATCCATGTCGTTTGGAGAATATGACAGTTCTTCCATGTAGTCTGGAGTTGATGGCAACCACTCCAAATGGTCCGGATATATGATAATCCTAGAGAAAATTTCTTGGCTGATCGGGCATGTTGGAGGATTATGAGGGTGTTCTTATATGGTATGGAATAAGTATATAGATTGGTCCAGATGATGGCTCGTATATGTTGATTGGAGCAAATGGATTTCTTATTATAAATGGTGAGACACTTGAGGTGATATAAAACTTCACTTCATTGGGAAGAGGATGATATTTGTTCTATATACTTTTGGAGGCTCGTATTGAAGCTTCACATGGCTATGTTTTCCCCCTCTAAAACTGATTGCCATTCATGGAGAATGGCCAACGAGTGGCCATGTAATCTGGTGTCTGCTCTCTACTTGAAGTTATGAATCTTCATGTATGTAAGGGTCGTAGATGGAGATACCTTTGCTTGCTATGAATCGCTAGGGCCCCACGGTGGGCGTCAAATTATAGACGCTGGTTTTCACCCGAGGTCTATAATTGAGATTTCGTTGAGAAGAGCACTAACGATCCTGCAAAACAAAGAAGTAGGGCGAGAATAGAGATTCTACCCATCGGTGTGGTGGATGCCGTAGACACTCTGACGCCCAAGTCAGTAGAGAAATGAGCTAAAACACCGTAGGGTGAGGAACAAAGGCTGACATTACCTTGATCTCTGTATGATGCCGTGAGGGCAGTAGGTTGATGATTTTGAGAGTTCTGGAGAGAATGCTACTAAACTGTGAGTAGGAGAGCTTGAAAACAACTGAGTTATTTAGGGCATTTGGGAGTCCGAGCATTTCGTAGGTTGGGGCATGGTAGGTATTTGGATTCGATATGGGCCTGCGAGTCTCTATGACAATGTACGTTATATCAGGGTTATTAAGAGAGTGAGTCTGGGCCTGAATCCTTGTTGAGGGGTTTGGGGTGCATTTAATATTAGGCCCGTAGTATAAAGTCGGAATTGCCCTTAGACCAAATTTGGTCCTTACAGTTGCTGTTTTTACTAGTTTGTTGGTTGTGTTGTTTGCTGTTTTTAGTTATTTTTTGGGCTGCTATTTTTGGTTGTTTTTGGCTGCTGTTTTGATTGTTTTTGGGTGATGTTTTGGGTTGTTTTTGGGGATGGTTTTTGGTTAATTTTTGGTGACTATTTTGTTTGTATATTCGGTGGTTCAAGCTTATTGTTTTGGTTGTATTTTTCAGTTGTTGTTGTTTGTTTGGCTTCACGATTTTTACTGGGGTTTGGGGCTGCTGGTTGTTTGTTTCGGTGGTTGATGGCTGTTGTTTTTTATTTGGTTGTTTTTTTTTTGGTCTTCACTGTTTTTGGTTGTTTGTGTTTGGTTGTTTGGTGTCGGTTGGTTGGCATTTTTTGGTTTATTGGTGCCGTGAAAGATGTTGAAGAAGAAGTCCTAAGTTTGTTTGTGTGAATTGCCTTGTGTCTAGCCCTTAGGGTTTGGTCAAGCCTTCTTTTTATAGTGATAAGGGATCTTTAAATCATGGAAATAAATAAAGCAATTTTGGGAGATATTTATTTTGGAAAGAATCTTATGAATTTTTGGTGAGGATGTGATTCACAATCTTGTTAAATTGGAAGGTGATTTGAGAGAATTTTAGCATGTGTTTTTCATGGGGTTTTTAATTTTAGGAAGGCTTAGGCGTGTGGGGGCCTTGGGAGTGTATGAGCTTTGTGTGGTGTTAGCATAGGCTTTCATGGGTTGCAGGGGTTTTGGGCCGAGGCTAAGGTTTGAAACAGAAATTGATTAAGCGAATTTGAGGCTGGCTAGTGAGTCCGAATTCGATGAAGTGCTAATTTTAGAGTTTTTCCTTCCGGCATTTGTTTCCCGCTACTTCCATAATTTTTCAGGTAGTGCCTCCATACGAGGCTCATTATTGAGATTATGTAAAAATACAGTATCTACAGTCGCCCCCACTTTGATGGGGCTTGTGCAGTGTGTGACAGTGATAATCCCATCAAAGTCATGTATGTATTTTTGCTTTCCTGGTTCGTCGGCCAGTACATGACTTACCTATTGTTTCGCTTTGATCTCTAAGTTGGGTTGGTGGCGAGGTGCTTCGACCCCTGGGCTTCATTCCCAAACCACCGGTTATGACATGCTTCGATCTCTGGTTTATTCCCGAACTATTCCTAGTTGAGTTGATGGCGAGGTGCTTCGACCCTTGGGCTTCATTCCCAAACCATCGAGTGTGAGATGTTTCGATCTCTGGTTCATTCCCGAACCATTTATGGTTGAGTTAATGGTGAGGTGCTTCAACCCCTAGGCTTCATTACCGAACCACCGGGTGTGAGATGCTTCGATCTCTAGTTCATGGTGAGATGCTTCGACCCCTAGGCTTCATTCCCGAACTATCGAATATGAGATGCTTCGATCTCTGGTTCATTCCCGAACCTCTCCTAGTTAGTTGATGGTGAGGTGCTTCGACCCCTGGGCTTCATTCCCGAACCATCGAGTATGAGATGCTTCGATCTCTGGTTCATTCCTGAACCGTTCCTAGTTGAGTTGATGGCGGGGTGCTCCAACCTCTGGGCTTCATTCCCAAACCATCGACTATGAGATGCTTCAATATCTGGTTCATTCCCGAACCATTCTTAGTTGTGAGATGGTTCATTCCCGAATCGTTCCTGGTGTGAGATGGTTCATTCTTGAATCATTCCTAGTGTGAGATGGTTCATTCCTGAACCTTTTCTGGGTGTGAGATGGTTCATTCCCAAACCATTCCCGATTGAGTTGATGGCGCGGTGCTTAACCCTTGGGCTTCATTCCCGAACCATCAAGTGTGAGATGCTTCGATCTCTGGTTCATTTCTGAACCGTTCTTAGTTGAGTTAGTGGAGAGGTGCTTTGATCTATGGATCTTGTTCCCAAACCACCGAGTGTGAGATGCTTCGATCTCTGGGATTTTTTCTCGAACTGAGTTGAGTTTATGGCGAGGTGCTTCGACCTCTGGTTTTTTTCTCGAACCACCGAGTGTGAGATGCTTTGATCTCTGGGATTTTTTCCCGAACTAAGTTGAGTTAATGGCGAGGTGCTTTGACCTCTAGGTCTTGTTCCTGAACCATCAAGTGTGAGACACTTCGATCTCTGGGATTTTTTCCCGAGCTGAGTTGATTTGTTGGTGAGGTGCTTCGACCTCTGGGTCTTGTTCCCGAACCACCGAATGTGAGATGTTTCGATCTCTGGGATTTGTTCCCGAATTGAATTGAGTTGATGGCGAGTTGTTTTGACATATGGGTTTTGTTCCTGAACCACCGAGTGTGAGATGTTTCGATCTCTGATTTATCTTCATTCTCGAGGTTGTTCTCCATTCCAGGAGTGCCATTCCTGGCTTGCTCGTCCTCATTTCCGATGAGTTGCTCATCTTATTCGTCTTTTCTTTTTCCTGCGAATAAAAAATAAAAATTAAGTGTATATGATGTGTATGCATGGATGCATTCCCTATTCCGATGGGTTTTCTTTGTCCTATTGGCTTGATGTCATCCTTGATTAGGCCTTCCCTGTGATCTTTGGTGCCTTTTGCCTATAAAAGTTTTGTTCGCCCCCTGAGTCTGCTTACAGTTTTTTTATACCAATTCTTCTATAGTGATTTCAGAGCTCAAGGTCCCGTTGTGTCCCTTATCCGCAGAGTGGTAGACTGGTTGCCCCCAGACCTGGCTCAGATTTCTGCTCTTCACTACCTACACTGGGTCAAGGTAGATTACGCCTTTATGAAAGCAGCCTCATCTTTTTGGGATACTGAAAAACATGCCTTCTGATTCCCAGATTTTGAAATATACCCTTTCTTTGAGGATTTTACTGCCATTCTCGGCTTGTATTTTTCTCTTAAATTGGATTTTATTGCTCGTCACTATGTGATGTGACATTCTACATCGACATATCATATTACGGGCTACGAAATAGTCCCAATAGTTACACATATTATTGTCCTCAAGGAATGCCCAGTAATGAAACCAGAGAACCTTCAAAACACTCAATGCAACTCAAATGTAAGTCTTTGAATAAACCATGTAAGCCAGACTCATAGTGTGTGTGCGCAAAGGTTCATTTACAGCTTGATTCATAGGTAAGCCAACTCAATGATTTCTTTTCAAAAATTGGGATCGATGGGTCAAACCAACCTAGATATCTCAATTATGCTATGCAATTTCCTTTTCTGTGCTCAATATGGTTTGATTTTATTTTTTCTTTTCTTTTGTCTCTTTATTATTATTATTATTATCATCATCATTATTATCATCATTATCATTAATATTATCATCATCATCATCATCATCATCATCATCATCATCATTTCAACACACCTACCCTTTAAGGTAGAATTTCTCCTCATGGTGGTCCTAATACTCGCCCATGGGTAGCTTCACGTTTATCGGTTATAGGTGGTTTAATTTTTTCTTTAGATACTTTTATTTTATTTTCAACTATACCACACATCATAACACGAGCAAATCAGGATAGGCATCTAAGCAAACGGCCATTCATCGACCTACAATTTCTTCAACTAGTCACTTTGCCAATTACTCAGGATTTCACTGCTAAAAACCTATAATTAAGTGCTTATGAGTCTAACATAGATAAACTACTCAAAGTATCAGATAAATTACATCAAGAACTTATCGTTCCTATGATTTCACCATAAAGTAAATAATTTCGTCATTAGACTTATGTTTAACTATTAAAGACTAAAAATAAACAATCTTTTTTTAGCTGAATTTCCTTTTTCTTTTCTGTTTCATCTTCACTGTTGATATCCTGTATCCCCATGCAAGAAGCCTGATGGTTGAGAGTTTGGAGGACAAAGCTTTCGGGCAAGCCAGAGTTGATCATGTAGGTGGGTGGTGGAACAGAGTAGTAGTTGGGTAGATGGTTTTTGTGTGTTGGTTGTTCTTTTTCCGGGTCGGGTATATTATAGGTGTCAATGAGGTCCTGGATCTCATGCCTAAGGCGGGTGCAGTTGTCAGTTCGTGGCCTTTTTACTGATGGAAGTAACAGTATAGGTTTAGGTCGAGGTAGTGTGGCACATGGTTTGGAAGTGGTTTAGGTTCTAAAGGATTTAGGAGTCCTTGTCTCTTCAGCTCTTCAAACACAAATGTCTACTAAAATTGGAGAATCACCTATTTTTAATAGCGGCGACCCCAGAAGAAGCGGGCTTAGTCCCTGAAGGCCCCCAATGGTCTTTCTATTCTGGCCGTAAAACTTTATGTTTCTCACTGTATGAGGTACTTTCAGACTGGCCATAGCGTTGGTCAAAGCTTGTAGTTGCTCGGTAATTCTGGTGATGTTGGACTCCACTTGATCCATGCGGGAATCTTCACTGCCTAACGCATCCATGTTTGCTAGCCTCTTCTTGACAAGTCTTCCTCATTCTCTAACTCAACAGACATCTATGATGGCTTTTAAGATAAGGGGTTAACACGATGCGTGTATATATGAGATGCATGTGGTTATCAAAATAGAATATATCCTTCCAACCTTATTCCTCCCACACTCGTGGTAAATCCATTTCTGTCCTAAGAATGGCTAATTTTATGCACCAATGTGGGGTAGACAAAATCGTTCTCTCCTACAATACGGGGTGAACCTTGGCTACCTCAGTCATTTTTCATCAGTATCAGACAAAGACCGCCCATTTTTAATATTGACTAAGCCCATTATAGAGATCGTACCATTATCTAGAAATGACGAATTGGGCCCTCGGTAATCACGGTTGTGGGGATGGACTTGGAGATATCCAAAAGTATACGAATATGTCATAACAAGACATATCATTCCTGGATGAAAACCAGTGCGGATATCAGACTCGTGCATTTGACATATTCGGATCATGTTTGGACCTTGTAAGCCCATCAAGGTTTTTATACAAGTTGGCCAGTAATCATTTTAAAGCGTTCAATCAGATTATCACGAGGTGAAAACTTGTCCCAGTTGAAAAAGGCCCAACAGATTTACACTATTGCGATAAGGTGGCTAAACAACTTCAAATGATAGAAGGCCCAAACACAAGGTAGCCCATCGTCATTTTCAAAACTTTTGGCCCAATTATCATAAGATACAAACAAGTTCTAGTTTAAGTGGCCCAACAAGTTCATATTCTATGACGAGAGGCCCAAATGCATCCGAATTATAATGGTCCTAAACAAAAGCAGAGGGGTAGCTTCTAGAGGACATATAACTATGGTTCATATGTGGGCTTATAAGGGTATGGATAAAGGCTTCCGTCGGTGAATGGTTGCTCACAACTAGGTTCTTAGTGTTCTGAGAAAATGCCAAAGATCTAATAAGCAAGAATGTGTGTGAATAAATTCATTCTAAGTTGCGGAATGACTTACAATGAACGGTTTTTGATTTTCAAAATTTGAATGATGATCTCAAAGATCCAAGCTTTGTATGTTGATTCCAAGCTTTGAGTTGGCTTCCCTATCACCTTTGGAAGACTTTTGGAATGATAGCTTGTTTGATTTTACAACAAAATCAAAGAGAGAACAAGATGAAGCTCACGCCATTTGAGTGTGTATTAGGGTTTGTGAGTTTTATGTTATGTTAAATGAGAGAGAGAGATGGCTTTTGGTAAAAACCATTTACCTTTTTCACCTAAACAATGTGATTGTGTTTTAGGTTTTACCAAAACCAAAACCATGTGGTTGGAAAGTGGGTGGTTTGGCATACATGCCAACCACTCTCCCAACTACTACTTGTGAAGTGAGCCCCACTTTTGAATTCAAAATTCAAACGGTTTCTACGAATATTTGCCCGACTCGGATCCATTTAATCTGATTAAATGAATTTTCGTCGCTAAATAATTAAATCTAATTTAATTAAATAACGACGCCTCATAAATTTATTACGAATGCCGTTTACGAATTAATTCTAAATTAATCTGTTCGCACGTATTAAAGTCCAACTTTAATTTCATATTGAAATCTAATTCCAATTAATATATCTAATATATTAATTTTGAAACTGTTAAAATGTAACTAGTTTGACTATATCAAGTATAACTTGTTGCGAGTATACCTTTATATTCTAGAATACTAAAGTGTTTTATTTTATAAAAATGATATTGAGATAATCACATTAGATGTGAATAATAGTATTTATATTTTGAATATAAATAAATCTCAAACATATAACATGACAAACAAGTAGCTCGAACTGATTTGATCAGATAAGACTTATTTATGGCAGTGTTGTTTGGGACACATTAAACAAGACTCGTATATCCACACTTTCGAAAAGTGGGTGCTAGGACAGATTTGATTCCATTCAAATAATGTCTACGAATCTAGTTTATTGGGCAAAGTGCCTAAGATACATTTTACTTGGTAAAAGTGTAAGTGCCACCGATCTGTTAGCCCTCGTTCATAGTGACGTTAGTGGGCCCATATCTAGCTAAGCTAGAGGTAGATAATGAATATTTCATGACCTTTACGGATGTGGCATCGCGCTATGGTTATGTGTTTCTTTTGAAGCACAAATCAGAAACTTTTAGAGTTTCGACACGAAGTAGACAAACAGATTGGCTAAAGTATTATTTCATCACAATTAGACCATGATGAAAATACTTAAGCAATAAATTTCTCAAATGCTTGAAAGAATATAGTATTCTTTCAATTTGGGTGATACCAAACTAGAACCCAAATTGAATAAGTACCAAATTGTAGGTTATCCTAGGGAAACCAAAGTATAGTACTTATATATCTCATAAGAGAACAATTTAATTGTTGCTCGCCATGCGATTTTCCTAAGAGAAATACTGATATACAGTGGTAAGTGGGAGGATAGTACAACTCGATGAAAATCAGAGTAATACTGTTCTAGGCACCGATTCCTTAACGGAACACAAACAGTTCATCAAGGATGAAAATGTACCATAATCTTCAAATACACAAGAACTGCGTAGTTGGAGAGAGTCAGAAAACAACCTGAGAGGTATGGGTTTCTGATCTCACCTCATAAAGATGCCAATCTTATTGAGGAAGACGAACCGACTACGTATGAGGAAGTGATACAAGGTATTGACTCCCTATTATGGCAAAGTACCATGATGTCCGAAATGGATTCCATGTATACCAACTATGTTTGGATACTAGTTGTTGTACCGCAAGGCATTGTGCCTATTGGAACTATATAAGTCTTCAAGGAAGACATACATGGATGGCAACATACCAAGGAACAAAGCTAGGCTTGTAGCGAAAAGGTATCGTTATCAATATTATGTCGATTGCGACGAAACCTTTTAACTGTTGCCACAGTAAATCTATTTGGATAATGCTTGCTGATCCTGCATGTTTCATTTATGAAATATGGCAGCTGAACGTCAAAATCGCTTTTCTTAAAAGGAAACCTTTTGGAGGATGTTTACAACATCCTGACGGTTTTGTCGTACCAAAACTAGTAAACAAAGTTTGCAGGTTATTCGATCCATTTATGGATTGAAGCAAGCATTACGTTCTTGGAACAATTGTTTTGATGTAATCATAATGGTGTATGATTTAATTCAAAACAAATATAATTCTTATGTATATAAGAAGGTTAGTGGGAGCGCACTGACAATGAATGTTCTAAATAATGATGATATGTCATTTCTTGGAAATGATATTCCCATAATACAATCGGTGAAAGCTTGGATTTCATGAAAAATTCTTCATAGAATTCTTGAGAGAAACAACCTTTATTCTAGGAATAAAGATCTACTGGGTTAGATCTAAAAGTTGTTGACACTCTCCGAGAACTCGTACATTGAAAAATGTACGTGAATTGGTGTCTCATATGCTTTGAGCATATGGAGTCACAATCAGGCCAATCCAAGTTATAGTCATTGGATTGATGTTAAGAACGTCATTTAGTTTCTTAGATGAACTACGGATATTGTCTTAAACTTTGGAGAATGAGAACTTGAAGTGACTGGGTTCACTGCTGCAAGTTTCCAAACCGATAAAAACGATTGTAAGTCGTAATAAAGGTACTATAAAGTTTGAATAACGGAATAGTGAGCTGGAAATCTTCCAAGCAAGATACTGTTACTGTATAAACAACAAAAGCGGAACTTTACTGCAACTGTCGCAACAATAATAGCATCTTGGATCTAAATAAATCTAATTAGATTAGATGTATTTCTGTTAGCAGCTGAGCTAAGCTTTAGCACAGGCTAAAGAATTAACGGTCTCATCAACGATCTAGATATATACTTTAAACTATTTTCATCTGATTCGTCAGATCATACATCGTGGCGATGTGATGATCAAATAAATCGCATCAGATGATAATCTTTTAAATCCGCAGATGAAAGCTGTTCTCTTAGTAGAAATTTGAGCGAACTATACATAGTTCGGGTGTAGGACACTTGAGTGACTGGCTATAGGCCAAGTGGGAGATTGTTGGACAATTATGACCCATAGCGTCACTATTTGTACAGATCATGGTGTTGTTGTACAAATTAACTATGTGACAAAGGAGATTGCTCTTTTATCATTTGTGATTAGATCACCAAGATATATAAATGATGAAATGTCCTTATGATTAGTTCCTGGATTGAGATGATATGAGATAGTATCAATCCACGAAGGTTTAATCATTAAATATCCATAGTCGTAGTATTATCGAGATTGGACATCGATAATGCGGAATAGACTAGTATTACACTTGTGCGTGTTGTGGGAGCATAACAACATAGTTCTCATATATTTGGGTATTGGATACTCATGCAAGTGTAATAAGAGGTTGTGTTTTACCGATGGTAAGGAAAACAGCTTCGCTCTGGATAGACCCTTTCGGAATTCCATTAGTAGTATAACTATGTGTCTATGGAAGTCTGAATCAGGGTAGGTGTATTTGGTCTTAACCTGAGACTTGCACCGATAATACTTGCGACAATCAATATACTTTGGTTTTGGTCATCAATGGATGAAACCGGTTCTGTGTACGCCTCTTCTGGGTATGTTGAGAATCAATAGTGTGTTGGGTGTGATGTCAAGACGAAAGTATCACTTCAGTTATAGTGGAGATGATGATCACGTAGGATACGGAACTTGTTCTCTTATATGCTGTAGCTATCGGGATATTATGACTAGGTCATGTATATCCAATTATACCAGACATTCGATATGTGCTTCGTATGGGGCAGACACATTTCCAGCCCCAGGCCTTGCATATGACCATCCGATACTAGATCGATATACACAATACTACGTATACTATGCCTGATAGAGATTGCTTATTCCTATAAGCATGTTTCTGGAGAATTGCGTAGGCATGGCGCTTTGCTAGAAGCCAACCTTGTCTTGTAAATCGGTAAAAACGTAGTACTAGGTACATACGTATTCGGATAGTCCGATAACCGTATTTACTGCCAACATATCTGGGGATCTCATGGGTCGCTTCTCGAAGATTCACCGATGACGTATAACTCGCACTTCATTAATCTGGGATTAATAAGAAGAGAGAGAAAATTAATCTGGGATTAATTACGGAGATATTTTATCTAGGATAAAATATTGTTTAAAGAGAGAAAACGATTAATTTGGAATTAATCGATAAATTAATATATTCGATATATTAAAAGAAATTGGATTTCGAAGCGGAATTAAAATTAGATTTTAATTCGGGCGAACGAGTTAATTTAGAATTAATTTGTTAGCGACGTGAATAGTAATTATGCTAGGCATGATTATTTAATTAAATTGGATTTAATTACGACGCAACGGAAAACTCGTTAATTTGGAATTAACGAACCCGAGCCCGAGAGTGTTTGAGGGGTCGCTCGTATTTTGAATCGACTCGGGCCCACAAGTCACATCAAGCGTCAAATCACTTGTCACTTTGGTTGATGTGATGTCTAGTCACTTAGAGTGACTTGACAACTTGTCATGAGTGATGTGAAAAGTGATGGAGGAGTGTTTGACACTCAAGTGTGATGGCATGAAAGACATTTAATATATTTTAAATGTTTGCTATATGTTTTGTTTTTTGAAATCAATTAACAACCTAACACAACTCCTTCTCTCTTTCCTCTCCCCATCTTCACGCCCAAGGGGCCTTCTCTCCCTCTCTCATTCTCGGCCTTAGAGGCCATTTCTTCTCCTGTTGGTTCTTCAAAAACCGTGAACATGGAAGAAGAATTGTGATGATTTTGTTACAAAATCAAGAGTGCTAGCACACAATGGAGTCATACTAAGGTGATAGGGAAACCCACCCGTGGGCTTGGAATACCATTTGAGAAGCTTGGAGCTTCAAGGATCATCCATGGCCAAATTTAGAGGAGGACAAAAAGCCCACTGCCGTGAGCTATCTTGGAGGACGAAAAGAATTTTTGTTCTTCGTCGCATCGCTCAACCGCTCAACGTAAGTATTCCGCAACTTCCTTGATGTATTTGCACTTATGTTTCATCGCTTTATTCGATCCTCGGGGCTTTATCAAAACACTGGTTCCAAGAACGCGATGCTTACTTCAATCCATAAATGGATCGATTTTACTTACAAACCTTATTTGCAAGTTTTGGTGCGATAAAACTGTCCGGCGGTTACATATAAACATCCTCCAAAAGGTTTCTATTAAGGAAAGCGGTTTTGATGTCCATCTTCCATATCTCGTAATCAAAATATACAACAATAGCAAGCATAATTCGAATGGATTTAATCATGAAAACTGGTGAAAATATTTCATCGTAATCGCACCATGTCGTTGACGATACCCTTTCGCTACAAACCTAGCTTTGTACGTTTGTATATTGTTATCCATGTCGGCCTTCTTCTTGAAGATCCACTTGTAACCAATAGGCTTCACGTATTCTGGTGCATCAACCAGTGTCCAAACTTGGTTGATGTACATGGAATCCATTTCAAATTTCATGGCTTCTTGCCATAAAGCGGAGTCGATATCTTGTATCGCTTCCTCATACGTAGCTGGTTCATCTTCCTCAATAAGATTGACGTCCACATGTCCATACCTCTCAGGTTGGTTTCTGACTCTCTGCGACCTACGCAGTTCTTGTGTATTCGAAGGTTGTGGTACAGTTTCATCCCTGATGAACTGTTCCTGTTCCGTTAAGGATTCTGTGCCAGGAACAGTATCACTCCGATTTTCATCGAATTCTACTTTCCTCCCACTAAATACTGTATTAAGGAAATCCCTATCAAGGAAAACTGCATGTAGAGCAACAAATACTTTGTTCTCTTGTGGGTTGTAAAAGTAATATCCTTTGGTTTCTCTAGAATAACCTACAAATAGTCATTTATCCAATTTGGGTCCTAGTTTGGTGCATTCCAAACTTTTAATGTATGCCCAGCATCCCCAAATCTTCAGGAATGAGAAATCCGATTTCTTTACTGTCCATATCTCATACGGAGTCTGTTGAACAGACTTTGACGGAACCTTATTCAAAATAAGTATTGCATTGTTCAATGCATATCCCCAGAAGGAAATAGGTAGCTCTGTGCGATTCATCATAGACATTACTATATCCAATAAAGTTCGGTTTCTCTATTCGAACACAATTTAACTGAGGTGTTCCGGGAGGAGTCCACTGTGAAAGAATACCATACTATTTCAAGTAGTCAAGAAACTCATTGCTCAAGTATTCTCCACCACGGTCTGACCGTAATATCTTAATAATTTTATCGATCTTTTTTCTACTTCGTGTCGAAACTCTTTGAATTTCTCAAAGGTTTATGACTTGTGTCTCATAAGATACACATAACCATAACGCGATGCATCATCCGTAAAGGTTACGAAGTATTCATATCCACCTCTAGCCTGGCTAGACATGGGTCCACATATGTCACTATGAACGAGGGCTAACAGTTCGGTGGCACGTACACCTTTACCGCTAAAAGGTGATTTAGGCATTTTTCCTAATAAGCAAGATTCACAGACGTCATATGAATTTGGATCAAATCCGTCCAAGTACCCACTCTTCGAAAGTGTGGATATACGAGTCTTGTTAATATGTCCCAGACGACAGTACCACATATAAGTTTCATTTTTGTTACTTATTTTAAGCCTTTTGTTTGTTATATTATATGTTTGAGATTTATTTATATTTAAAATATAAATATCATTATTAGCATCAGCAGAACATATCTCAAAATCATCTTTAGAAATAAAACACCCAGTGTTTCGGAATACAAAAGTGTACCCATATTGGGTCAAACAAGATACAAAGATAATATGTCTAGTCAAACTAGGTACATAATAACAGTCTGAAAGTTTAAGTACATTCCCCGAGGGCAGTTCTAAAACAAAAGTGCCAACGGCAAAAACGGTGACTCGTGCCCCATTTCCAACGCGTATATCAATCTCCCATGAGGCCAGTCTCCTGCTAATCTGTAGATCCTACACATCAGTACATATATGAGTACCTTAACCGGAATCAAAAATCCAATTTTTAAAACTAGTAGTAGACACGTTTATTTCTATAACAAACATACATGAAGCTGGTGCCTTTCCCGCTTTGATTTCCTTCATGTGTGCCTTGTACTCGTGGCAGTCACGCTTCCAGTGACCCCACTTCCTGTACTGCAGACATACATCTTGGGATTTATCCTTACCCTTCCCAGAAGGTTTTGATGATTTGGCGTTGCACTTCTTCTTCTTCTTCTTTACACCTCCAGTCGCCTTGAGCCAAGCCCTCGAAGAGTGAGATATTAAAGCGAAGTGCGCCTCGTGCTTCTTGCCCTTTAAGAGCTCATTTTCTACTTCACGCAGTGTGGACATTAACTCTCCAAGAGTATCGTCTTGGTTCATCATATTGTAGTTCATGATGTACCCACTCCAAGTGTCGGGCAGAGACTGTAAGATCAAATGTATAGAAGTCTCTAGTCCAATTTTTTTTGGAAAAATACAAAAAAAATTGAAAACTTTTACAAAAAATCAAAAAAATATTTAGTGTTTTTATGTTTTTAACTTGATTAATCAGGTGAAATTGGTGAGAGATAGCAGTGTAAGGAGTTTTCACTCATGAGACGTATCTCAACCTATTTCAGAACAAGTTAATTTTTATTTATTTCCTTTTGAATTATTTAATTTGTGAATTCTCCATAAAACTGACTAAAATGGATCTTCATATGCTCCGTTAACAGGTATTATCAATATGCATGGTAACATACGGACATGAGAAGTAATTGACGAGTTTGTAATATTCAGTGATCTAGTTTAATTTTAGAAAGCATCTAAAAAAAAGGCGATGGGATTAAAAAAATCTGAGATCTAAGTTATTAAGTTTGCAAGGGTGTCTTAACACCCAATGCCCTAAAGCCAACTAGTTTGGGAGTCACTGGCCCAAAGCTCGCTACATGGATCGAAGATGTTGCGAATATATATATATATATATATCTGAAGTCTGAGTAATTAAGTCCATAGAGGTGTCTTAAAACCTAGTGCCCTAAAGTCAACTGGTTTGGGAGTCACTGGCCCAAAGCTCGCTGCATAGATGGAAGATATTGTATATAAATAAAAAAAAATCAAAAATCAAAGAAAAAAATCAGAAAAATCAGAAAACAATTATTCCATTGCTACAAAAAGATGTGAATTCTTATATAACTTTAGGACAAAAATATTACTCTCTTCTCAACTGCATTTGTGACTATTATGGGCAAAAATGAGTTGATTAATATTTTGTTGGCTGTGTATATGGAGAATGATATATATATTCGGAGAATTTACTTATTTGGTAATTTAGAAAGAAACAAAACAACTAGTAACTTGGAGTAGAAGTTTCACCTGCTTAATCACTAACTTTTTTATTCCATTTTCTCTTGTCTTTTTATTTTTGTGTGCATTAGTTTTACTGTATTTTTACTTTTATCAATTGTTTATGGGTATCGTTACTGTAAGCCATCACGAGACTACAACTCGTCCACTATGGACACCTAGGGGTTTAAAGGCTTGTTGCATACGCTAAATGCAACCGTGATCCCTACGAAAGTGGCTTTGTTTAATTTTAATTATTTTTTACATTTTATTTTGTTGTTTTGCTCGAGGTCTAGCAAAATGTTAGATTTGGGGGTGTGATGAGCGGAAAATATATCAATATTTACCGCCCATTTTACCTAATATTTTGTATAGTTTATCGGGTTTGATGAATGTTTTGATGTGTTTTATGTATTTTGCAGATAAATAAAGTATTGGGATTTATTAGAATCAACTCGGGGCTAAAACGATGAAATTCGGAGCAAAAAATGGCGAAAACAGAAATTTACTATATGCGTCACGAAGTGCAGTCCTAAATTCCAGTTTTGCGCAAGTTTGGTACCTTGGCCATAACTTTTTCATCCGATATATGATTGAGCTGATTCAAGTACTAGATTAAAGAAGTCACAAAGATCTACAATTTGGAAGATTTAAATATTTTCAAATTATGAATTTTGGAAGGCTGAAATTGATGAATAATCAAGTATATTTTGTGTAATTACTATAGTGATTTTCAAAATATAAAATAAAATTAATAAAATAAAAAAGTAAAAATTATCAAACTTCCACCAAACAGGCTTACATATTTGGTGCCATGTTTGGTGGAACAATTGGTGGAGCAATTGATGGAGAAATTGATGGAAGGCTTTAGATTTTCCTATAAATACCAAGCTTAACTTTGTAATTTTTTCATGCTTTCTTTAGAGAAATTTCTCCATGAAAACCTAAAGGAAAGTGTCTTGTATATTATTTAAGTTTTCTTGTATTTTTTTTATTTATTTAATAAAATTATGTGTGTTTTCTTTTACAGCATGAGCAAGTAATCTCATTCTGCTGAGGTGAAGTGGTAAGACTTTTAATATAATAAATTAGATTAATCTCCCTTATTTTAATTAAAATTTGGATTAGGTGACAACCTTATTTACCACCTATATGGTCGATTTTTCATTTCAGACGTAGTTTCCGCCTATATGGTCGATTTAGGTAATAACCTTGTAACCGCCTATATGGTCAGTTGGATTTAATTGAGACAAATGAAATTACCGCATTTATGGTTGGGTTAATTAATCGGTAAACATTGAGAATAAGGGAGATTTCTAATTTTGAAATATTAAAAGTGGATCCTTTAACCCCCAGTATTTTCTTTTATTGTACTTTTATATTTTTAATTTCCAGCATTTACTTTATTTAATTTCCAGCATTTACTTTATTTATTTTATTTTATTTAAGCTTTTATTAGCCTTAGATATGTGTCGTAACTAAGTCCGTTATCTGGGGTTGTGATGAATTCCAATATCATCAGGTTATAAATGGTTATTTTATAGTTTCGGTAATATAAAGATTTACTTATTAAGTCTTAAGCTTAATGCGTCTTGTTAGCTGGCCACTAATAAGATTGATTTGGTAAACTTAAAATAAACTTGACAAAAGAATTTTAGGTTTCAGCCTAAGACTTGATAACCCACGATCTTCCTTGAGGATAGATAACCCTTTAATAGATTTCCTTACAGGATATACATATACTTTTCGGGCAGAGGTAACTATAATTGGAACTTAATCTTAATGAATCCAGGTAATTTGGTTAACATAGACATATGGTTTAATTGGATTACACTAGGTATGTGCATCTGACAATCGATAGAGGTTTTTGCATAATTTTGTGTTCCAGGTTAGTAAATCGATTTATTATACAAAATTAAAATAACTACTTCATCTTTAATTAGATATTGGAGGTAATCACAATCCTGGATAGTTTTTATAAATTTAAATTTTCTTTAATCTACTTTCACATCTTTTTATTTACTAGTTTTAAATTTTAAAGTCACCATTCCAATCAAAAAATCAATCTACTAGATACTAGTAATTATTTGGCCTCATATAATTAATAGATTAGATATTAAGTCATCGTGGGATTGATACTTTTTATACTACTTGAACGATACATGCGCTTGCGTTATACGTGTGTGATTACGCACCGGTCACAAGGGTTCAAGCTTAGGCTCTCATTGGCGAATGCTTGTTTGCAACTAGGACTCCATACCCAAGAGTTCGAACGGCCAGCGAACGTACCATTTTTATACCCAATGCTATGACTTGTCAATAACTAGGTCTCCCCACCCAAAGGTTCAATCGACCAAATAAACACACCAATATCCAAGGATACATGCCAACAAGTGATGGTTATCATTACATACCAATCCACCACCTTAAGTGAAAATGATTTCTCAATATGTAACATCATCGGGGTTAAAAGGGTATGCAAAAGATAAAGAAAAAAATAATCTCAATATTTCCATAAATATTACAAGATATTTTTCAAGGCCGATCCTCTATCCCCAGTAGGGTCGCCATTTGTAGAAGTGAACGGGGTTTACCGTTAAACCTATGACGTCGATGACCACAACACTGTTGGGTTTGCAGACCGTAGAGAGTATGGATAGTCCTACAGAGGAACTATCTAGAGAATAAAGGATTCGCCACCTAATAAAAGAAATAGAGAATGGCCTCACAAGGTCCAACCTTAAATCTGTTTGGGTTCAAAATGGTTCCTTACCGATGTCAGTAAAATATTTAGGTTCAAAGAGATATATCCACACATCTTATAATACAGTCACACATAATACAATTTATAAAGCATGCAATGTGTAA
Organism: Zanthoxylum bungeanum; assembly: GCA_019454045.1. Classification (NCBI taxonomy): domain Eukaryota; kingdom Viridiplantae; phylum Streptophyta; class Magnoliopsida; order Sapindales; family Rutaceae; genus Zanthoxylum; species Zanthoxylum bungeanum. Next base: position 90,679 of record SKCR01048384.1, on the reverse strand, counting down.
TCACGAACAATAAATAAAAGCAAATAAGTGTTCAGAAGTCATTATGGTGGCGGAAAAATATCAACTAAATAAATCAGAGCATGTTCCTTATCGGTTTGGCCTCAAGAAAGCCCGGTCAGATGAATCCACAGTTGGCCGGATGTTGTTGACAAAGTCTGGTCGGACTTAAATAAATTCAGGTCGGACATGATGCGTAATCCAGAAATACAGGAACATGTGCCCAAAATAACATATAAATAACAAATAGCCAAACAATTATAGTAATGTCTAATATAGTAATAATAGTAAGTAGATGACAGTGAACATGCATTTTAGAAATGATATAACAGTAACAAAATGAAATGAATGGTTCATTCTCTCAATGGTATGTGGAGTTGTATCTCGAGTGCGAATCATATTACCGTTCATTTGGAATCAGCTATGCAACTTATGTCTAGGTTTCCGTTCTATATACCAAATGAGATAATACGATCGGATATAAAAGGATGTCTGGCCGAACCTGTAATAGGTCATGCCAGATATTCCTCACAGTTTAGAACACACAAGCACATATATTAATCCATAATGAGCTAACCAATCATGCTAAAACAAAACAGTAATAAGAATATTAACATGCATAAGACGAGAATAAGAGAGTAATAAAATAGCCTAGCGTAAATAAGATGATAAAAATAGAAAGATAACATCATAAAATAGTAATAAAAATGTGTTATTGCGTGCAAATAAATCGGATGTGAAGTGCATAGCTTCTGCCCTGGCTTCGGAGAAACTGGCCAGATATTCTAATGAAATTTGCATGTCCAGTCAGACGTGTGGTAATTCCGGCTAGAGATATTGTGTAAGAAAACAAAATAAAAAAAAGAGTACCCTTAGGCCGTACCTTTGTGTATACAGTGGCACTGAAGCACTATCTGAATACTAGTTGTTACTGGATTTGAACCCGAAAGTAGGGGACTCCAAGGATCAAGGTATATTTTCTCACTTTCTCTTTCTGAGATTTCAAGGGCTCAGCATTTCAGAATTTCAGCAAGGTTTCTTTTAGGGTTGATTCTAGATGAATTTTAAGGGGGGGGGACCCTCTTTTTATAATGTGAGGGGAGGATATGAGAATGGAAGGGGAACAAAATCCCTCATTAGCCCCTTCTCTGTCGGTATTACTGGAGTTATTGTAGGCTGTAAAGTTTGATCACAGTCTGACGACATAAAATTTGAAATGTAAGTCCGGTCAACTATTGATTAGTTCGTCACTTTAGCTCTTGGAAATTTATACCTGCTTTGATCACTTTAATACATGTTCACGCATATGTTAAATTTGAATTTCATATCCGGCTGGCCATAATCAAATCCCATGTCTTCAGTAATTGACAATCTTGAACATTCAGTGATAGTTGTGACTTGTCCGGCCGGATTTAGGATTTTCAGGGTGTGCTCGGCCAGATATTTTATTTTGAGAAAAGGCATGTCGGACATAGGTGATGTCCAGCTAACTTTTTGTTATATTCCTTAGAGTTTCTTTCTTTCTTGACACTCGTCTTGTAATTTTCCCAATTTTCAAAGGGTGTTTCCGTAAGAGACTAATCATTGGGCTATGAGTAAAATGCAATGTTAACACCTAATTAGTTTCATTTTCATGTATCTATCATATCTATCCATAATATTACTAGTCGCGTATCACCGGGTTATAAAATAATTGATTAGTAAAGATAGAGATAATAAATCATTTTGATATTGTTTTATCTATATTATTGTTTAGTTCTTCTGAAAAAATAGGATTCTAGATATAAGGTGATTTTGCTAGGATCGAGATTAACAAGTTTTGACCTGTCTCGACTGATTGCCATCTATTTGTACTAGATTTACAAATAAAATTTATAATATACTTAGTAAAACACAAATGATTTGTATATGATCATATAAATGTGTTAAAAATTATGTATTTTTTAAAATTTTCTTGAACACTCAGTATGGGGAAAAAATAAATACAAATTGACAATGGATAGCCAAAGTTTTTTTTTTTTTTTGGATAAGGTAAATCTATTAACAAAAAAAATATAACAAATACAAATAGGCATATCCCAAAGAGAAACAGAGCTAAGAAGGAAAAACCTTCTAAGCAACACAACTTAAATGAAAAAATGAACGATCAAACGCTCAACAATAATAAAGAACTAAAAAAAATATCATTGTATAACTGTCAAGAATGATGAAGTTGTCTATTATCATAAGATGGATGCTTCTGGCCAGATGTTGTTAAATAAGCATAGCTTTTTGTTTGATCCGTAACGTAATGTAATCCAATCTTATTTCATTCATAGAATGCATAAGTCTGGTACTCCTCGAAAGTCGGGAAGTTCTGACTGGGCTTGCTTGCCTGGGATCAGTTTCATTAGCAAGCTAGCATGAGTTCGAATAAAAAAATGATTTCACTGCAAATTACATTATAGGGATTATGAGCTTAATCATACAAACGAATATTACTCTCCCTCCAAATAAAGTAAACTATATCAGAAAATAAGAGCCTAATAATTAAGTGACACGGAGAACCACTGATAATTTGATCCATCCAAGAGACTGTCTCTAACCAATTGTGAAGACACCAATCAATGTCGTATTTAGCTAAAATAGATGACCAAACACAAGTAGAGAATGGAACTGAAAGAAGAGATGATCAAAATCCTCACCAGTATCACCACAAAGCACGCATATAGACTGATCAATAATGTCAAAATTCAACATCATATCCTACCTATAAAGACTAATATGAATCGACAACCAAATAAGAAAATCATGTCCCAGGATAACCTTACTAAACCAAACAATCCTACTCCAATTCACACAAGAACCACCATACCTCAAATCCTTCTAAGCACTCATAATCAAAAATATCCCTTTTGGATCCCCCCCAAATAGGCTCATCCTCCATCGAACTACAAATACCATAATCTGCAGGCATATAATGAATAAGCTCTAAAAGATTTGAAGATTGAGAGAGGGGCCACCGCCAAAAAGACCTATGAATGATAGAAAACACCTTAACCATCCTACCTAACCCCGAATTATAAATAATTTTTCCCTATTATCTCCATAATCGTTCCTAAAGAATGCCAATTATCAAAACATAAAGAGACCTTCTTACTATTTCCAATCCTCAATTTTATCTTTATACGAATCAAATACTTAAGACCCAAGATCTTCCTCCAACTCCAAGAACAAACTCTCTGAAAAACTACCTCTCAATAAGTAAGAAGAAATTCAAGAAGACTACGATGAAATCTGATCTGAACACAGAATCTATAAGTGCTTAACCATGGCTACCTTGTTCCAATGCTCAGATTTCTTAATCCTAAAACTCCATTTCCTTAAGCAAACAAACTCTATCACATTATATATTTGCATGACAATAAGTGAGAGCCCTACCCTTCCAAATAAGATATCTTAAAGTCACCTCTACCCTTTTTTTATAATAGATTTAGGTAAAAATGAACTAGAAAGACCAATATTCCTGGATAGAGAAAATCATGGACTTGATGAGCTGGAGGCAACCAGCATAGGAAAGAGTTTTACAACTCTAATTCTTAGAACGACCAATAATATGCTCAATAAAAATAATACAATCACAAGCCATAAGCTTCGTAGAAACCAAATGAACATCTAAATATCTCATCGGAATCGAACCATTCTGAAATACCAAAACACTAAGACATCGATGCTAGCATTCCAAATAAACACCATAGGAGAATAGATGACTCTTAGAAGGATTAGGAATAAGGTCAAAGAACTTTCAAAAATGACGGAAACAATCTTCAATCATAGAGACCGACGATACCTTTATTAGGATATATGCATTATAGTTCATGTAATTTATAAATAGAATTATTTGCTTAAAATAAAATATACTTTGTTCATTTTTCAATTATTTTGATTTAAATTAGAAAATTGTCAAGGAATTCATGCTCTGCTCGAAATAATATACAATCATACTTACAGGCGTGTATACCCCAGTCCCAAATCACGTAATATTTTCTTCATCTCGTAATATGATTTTGGCAATTATGTATCAGCTAGTAACATTTAACCATGTAACTCTAATATAATATCAATGCTTTTATTAGTAATTTGATTACTTACTTTAATGTATAATAGGTTGACAACAAATTCAAATTCGACATGCCAACACCATCAATTATATCTTTTTAGCTTCTTCAAGTAACTAACTAAATATTTTATATCCGTCGTTCTCATCCGGATATGATTTTTCTCCACTAAAGTTATCCAAGAAATAATCATATCATCATCATCATCATTTTCTTGATGATGCTCGTGATAAATAGTACTAACTGCTGAATTTATATATTAGGAGTTAGAGTTGTATTTTTTTTCCACAGTAAACCCACATTTGATAGGTGTATGACACAGAAATCAGCGACGCTATTCTAGACTCGCGGTCTAGTCAGGAGTATGAAGTAGCCTATGGGAGACTAAACCGAAGAATAATAGAGTCGCCACCCAGTATGAACTGGGAAAATGATTTAAGGTTGTACTCACCCCTCGCAAGGGATGACCTCAAACCATTGGGTTCAGAATAGTCCCTTACTTATGCCACTTGTAATGAAAAGATTTGTGCAATAATCTAACCAAGTCTACGCAACCTACATATGCGATAATAGCCTACGTCTAAGTTCCCATATAACCTATATCTACGTTTGCATATATAAAAGAAAAACCTATATCTACGTTTGCATATATAAAAGTAAAACCTATATCTAAGTTCGCATGCATAAAAGAAAGTCGCCATAACGGAAAACACGCAATCACAGTAACACATTAAATCGATAAACATGACAATATAAATAAATAATGGTCTAGACATAAACGTAGAAGAGACATAATTAAGTTTCTAATGCGAAAGAATAACTAAATCATGCTTGAAAATAATATGCTAAACAACCTAATCATGCATAAAAGTAACATACTATTTCTAATAAACAATGAATAAATACAAGATCAGATGAACAAAATATATGTGTTTCTCAAGTGGTACGTGGAATTGTATCCCGGGTGCAGACCGCACTACGTCCATTCGGATTCGGCTACGAAATTTACGTTCGGATTTCCATCCGATATACCACGAGAGATAACACAAAATCATTCATCCCATGGCCACAATATACATGAATCAATAATACACATGTGAATAAATAATAATAAATAATAAGGAAAAGAACAAGAATAGATAAAAGGGTGCCCTCAGGTCTAACCTCTTAAGTCACCTCTTGGAAGTGCGTTACGTAGTTGTCGGAAGGATTGATGCTACGTAACCTTTTCGATTCACTGCTTCGTTATTTTCCTTCGTTGCCTCACTGTTTGGGCTGCTATTTTTGCTGCTGGTTTTGTTATTTTTGTTGCGATTTTTGGTGATTTTGTTTCAGGGCATAATTTTTGGTAATTGCAGGGCTAATTTTCTGGATAATATTTTATGGTTACATGGGTTGTTTACTTGGCAGTTGTTCGGTGGTATAATGGCAGATTTTTGGGGCAGTTTCGGTGGTTTGGATGCAATGCAGTTTTGGTGGTTTGGGTGCAGTGCAGTTGGGGACTATTTCTGTGGTTTGGGTGTTGTGCAATGGAGTGGGATTTATGGACTTGCTGGTTTCGGCAATGGAGACTATTCTTTTTTGTCTTGGGCGTGTGGTGCTAGGGGAATTTTAGAGGCTTTTTCACGGTAATAGATGGAGTTTTTAGGATGCTTTAGGCGTGAATGCTAGGGGTTTGAGTGTGTGGTTGGTTTCCTTTGGTGGGCTTGATGTGTGTCTTGGTGGTATGTGGGCTTGGTGTGTGGCTTGCGGGGGTTTGGGCTGAGGATGAGTTTTAAACATAGATCTAACGAGCAAACCCGAAGCTAAGCAAACGAATTAAATCCAACAAGGTATTGATTTTTGACTTTTTTTCCTTCCGACGTCCGTTTCCCGTGACATCCAAAACTTAAAGAGTAATGCCTCTGTACGAGACTCATCATCGGAACTTACATGTAAAAATGCAGTGCCTACAGTCACCCCCACTTTGATGAGACTTGTGTAGTGTGTAACAGTGACAATCCTATCAAAGTTATGCAATGTATTTTACTTACCTGGCTCGCCAGCTGCCACTTGACTTGCCTGTTGCTTCGAACTGAGTTGATCTGGTGGTGAGGTGCTGCGACCTCGAGGTTCATCACTACCGAACTATTCTGATAAGAGTTGGTCCCCTTCTGAAACTTGTCCCATTCCCGGAGTGCCATTCCCGACATGCTAAACCTCATTCCTGAGCTGTCACGGTTGTGATAGTGATAGTTAGTCCCATTCCAAACCTTGCCCCATTCCTGGAGCGCCATTCCCAGTATGCTAAACCTCATTCTCGAGGTGTCGCTGTTGTGGGCCTCGATTCATGCTCCATTCCGGAGCGCCATTCTCGGTATTTGATGATATAGGCCTCGACCCATGCTCCATTTTCGGCATCTGATGTGGGTCTCGAACCTGGGATGTATCCCGAAAACTGTTGATGTGGGCCTCGACCCTGTGACGCATCCCAAAACTGATGATGTATGGGCTTTAACCCTAGGACTCATCCCCAAACTGATAGTAATGTGGGTCTCGACCCTGGGACTCATCCCCAAATTGCTACTGATGTCTGGGACTCGACCTTGGGACTCATCCTCGAACTGCTACTGATGTGTGGGCCTCGACCCCGGGACTCATCCCGAAACTGCTACTGATGTGTGGGCCTCGACCCCGGAACTCATCCCCAAATTGCTACTAATGTGTAAGCCTCGACCCTGGGACTCATCCAAAAACTACCACTGATATGTGTGGGCCTCGACCCTGGGACTCATCCCCGAACTGATACTGATGTGGGCCTCAACCTTGGGATTCATCCCTAAACTGATATTGATATGGGCCTCAACCCCTGCTCCATTCTCGAAATGCCATTCCTGGCATACTGAAACTCATCCCTGAGGCATTGCCGATGTGATGGTTCATTCCCGAACCGTGTTGTATGAGAAAAGGTAGACTGGTAGCCCCCAGTCTCGGTTCATCTTTCTGTTCTTTGCTGTTTTTTCATTTTCTTCAACACCTGCATACAAAAACAAAATACCAAAAAAAGAATACAAGTACCTTATATGTATGCATGCATGCATGGATGAGTTTCCTATTCTGTTGGGTTAGGTCTTCCTTGTGCTCTCTGGCGCCCTTCACCTACTAACGTCTTTGGTCGCCCATGGGCATGCTTATAGTTTCCTTTTTCAGTTCTCTGTGGTGATTGCTCAGTCTTCTTTGATCCCATGACTCAAGATTCCCTTGTGTCCTTCGAGAGGTGGTAGATTGGTCGCCCCCAGTCTTGGTTTAGCTTTCTGCTTTTCGCTTCTTGCATTAGGCCAAAGTAGATCATGTGATGTGATATTCCATACCAACATACTATACTGCCTCTTACAAAATAGTCCCAATAGTTATACAGATTGTCGTCCTCAAAGGATGCCCAGTGTCGAAACCGGAGAACCTTCAAAGTGCTCGATGTAACTCAAATCCGACCGTTTGAATAAATGATCTGAACTAGACTCCTAGTGTCTGTGTGCCGAGGTTCTTTTACAGGTTGATCCTTAAGTAAGCCAACTCGATGATTTTGTCTCAGAGAATTGGATCAGTGGGTCTAACCAACTTAGATGTCTTGATCATACTCTGTGATTACTTTCTTGTACTCAACATGATATGGTTTTTTTCTTCTTTTCTTTCATCTCTTTCTTTTCATTTTGAACTTATTTTTTTCTCTTTTTCTTTTACTTTTTCTCTTTTCTTTCTTTCTCTTTTTTCGACACACCTACCCTTTAAGGTAGTATTTCTCCTCATGGTGGTCCTAATACTCGCCCATGGGTAGCTTCACGCTTATCGGTTATAGGTGGTCTATTTTTTCTTTTCTTTTCAGAGAATTTTTCTTCATTTCCAACCATATCATATATCGTAACATAAGTAAACCAGGATGAACATCTAGACAAACGGTCATTCATTGATCCGCCATCTCTTCAACTAGTCGTCTTGCCGACTACTCAGGCTTTCACTGCTAAGATCCTGTAATAAAGTACTCGTGAGTCTAGTCGAGATCAACCATTCAAAATATCGGATGATAGTACATCTCACATTTACTGTTTCTAAGGTTCCAATCTAGGGCAAATAATTTCATCATCGGACTAATACTTTAACTATTGAGGAAAAAAACTCGAACAAGTAGACAAAATCAATGTCTTTATTAAAATACGAGACTATAATCAAATAAACGAGGGAAAATATCTTTATCATCTGCAGCATTGTCTTCTTTCTTAACCTATGGTTCTTCACTACTGCTATCTCATATCCCGATGCAAGAAGCTTGGTGGTTGAGAGTTTGGAGGACAATGCTTTCTGGTAGGCCGGGGCTGATCATGTAGGTGGGTGGTGGAACGGAGTGGTAGTTGGGTAAGAGATTTTTGTATGTGTTGGGTTATTCTTTTTCTGGGTCGGGTATTTTATGGGAGTCAATGAGGTCGTGGACCTCATGTCTAAGGCGGGTGTAGTTGTCAGTTCTGTGGCCTCTCCTCTGATAGAAGTGACAATATAGGCTTAGGTCAAGGTTGGGTGGTATATGGTCTGGAAGTGGTTTAGGCTCTAAGGGTTCTAGGAGTCCTTGCGTCTCCAGATTTTCAAACACTTTTGACAAAGGTCTACCAAGATTGGAGAATCGCCCGTTTCTGACGGTAGCGATCTCAGCAGTAGCGGGCTTGGTCTCAGAAGGCCCCCAAAAGTTCTTCTATTCTGGCCATAGAACTTCTTATTCTCTCTCAGCTTCCTCCTCCTCAATGTCAATAACAGTCTCCCTCAATTGTCGAAAATCCCCAATCATAGAGGCCATCCTCCTCAGCTTGCCATAAATAGAGAGTTTGATGTCCTTGATGATCATCTGATCTGATCCTTCTCCGAGGGCGATTGATTCTGTATTTTTAAAAGTTGGCTTCTCCAACGGTCCACATAATCTTTGAAGCTCTCCTCCGGCTTCTGTTTGGTGTTCCCCAAGTCATGATGTGACATCTCGATCTCCAAGTCCGTGACATACTGACTCAGAAAGGCCTCTACCAATACCCTCCAATCGTCTTTGACCTTCATCTCCAGGCCATGGTACCATACCACGAGTGCTCCCTCAAGCGACATCCCAAACATCTTCTGGACTTGACGCTTCGACAGACCCACTGAAATCATTACAGAAATGTACTGCCGGAGATGGACCATCGGATCCCCGTTCCTGTTGAACTTGGCTATATCAAGTATTTTGAACTGAGTCAGCAGCTGTTACTCAAACGTCATCGCCTCATAGTCTAGCAAATCTTCATGCTTACCCCTCATCTTACGGGTAACTGACTCTATCTGATCTCGGAGTTTCTGTAATTCAGCCTGAGACCGGCTACCCTTCCCGCGACATACTCAACCATGTCATCATCAAAGACAGACATATCATTACTCAATCTGTTCAGAGGGTCCTCACGCCTCTCATTCTCAGAGCCTCCCCCAACATGAGGCACAACCATATTGGCCATAGCAGCGGTCAGAGCTTGTAGCTGCTCGGTAACCTTAGTGAGACTAGTCTCCAACTGATCCATACGAGATCCTTCGTTAACTGATTCGCTCATGTTCACTAACGGTCTTTTGACGAGTTTTAGCTCTTCCCTAACCCAACGGGTATCTATGATGTCTTTTAAAACTACAAATTAGCATGTATGCGTGCGATGCATGGAATGTATAAGTCAGCCCATTTCCATTTTAAAGCGTTCAATTATACTATTGCGAGGTGCAAACTTTTCCCAGTTGAAAAGGCCCAATAGGTTTACACTTTTACGATAACATGCTGAACAACTTTAAATGATACGGGGCCTAAACATAAAGTGGTCTGTCGGTATTTTAGAAGCTTTTGGCCTAATTTCCATAAAGCACGGGCTCGTCCAGTTTAAATGGCCCAACAAGCCCATAACCTCATGAAAAAAGTCAACTGAGTCCAAATGACAATGGTCCTAAATGCAAGTATAAAAGGAATAGTTTCTATTAGTCCTACAACTACAATTCATATGCGGGTTTATAGGGGTATAGACAAAGGCTCTCGCCGGTGAATGATTGCCCACGACTAAGACTCCCCACTCAAGGGTTCAAGCGACCAAGTGAGCGCACCCTTTTTTTATATGCTAAGGTACTTGCCAACAAGTTATAATGCGTGACTGACTGTCAAATAGATTTCCTATTATAGATTCCCCAGAGGGAGGGTGAAGCGAACTCTCTTAAATACCCAAGCCTCTTAGGCTCTTATCGCCTTGGTGACAGGAATAAACAACAAGTCCTCCAAATTAGTCCATCACAGTAAGCTTCAAGTGAATGATTATCTAGGTATCTTCACGGATTTTCCCTTCATCGATAGAAAGGTAGTGAATGAAGGAAGACATCAAACCATTACTAAGCTCTAATAATGCCTTTGATTAAACCCTTTAACCCACAGTAGACATGGTTAACTAAAGCACAAATCACAATCATTACATGACACTATTTCGGGGCGATTTTCTATCCCCAGTGGGGTCGCCAGACTGTAGGACACATAAATCAGCGACACTGTTCTAGGATTGGGGCCTAGTCGAGAGTACGAAGTAGTCTATGGGAGACTAAACTAGAGAATAATGGAGTCGCCATCCAGTGTGATCTGGGAAAATGATTTAAGACCGCACTCACCCCCGCAAGGGAAGACCTCAAACTGTTGGGTTCAGAATGGTCCCTTACTTATACCACTTGTAATGAAAAGATTTGTGCAATAATCTAACCAAGTCTATGCAACCTATATACGTGAGAATAGCCTACGTCTAAGTTCTTATATAACCTATATCTACGTTTACATATATATAAGTAAAATCTATATCTAAGTTCGCATGCATAAAAGTAAAACCTAAATCTAAGTTCGCATGCATAAAAGCAAGTCGGCATAACAGCAAGCACGCAATCACATGAACGCATTAAATCGATAAACATGGCAATATAAATAAATAATGGTCTAGACATAAATGTAAAAGTGACATAATTAAGTTCCTAATACGAAAAAGATAACTAAATCATGCTTGAAAATAATATCCTAAACAACCTAATCATGCATAAAAGTAACATACTATTTCTAATAAACAATGAATAAACGCAAGATCGGATGAATGAAATATATGTGTTTCTCAAGTGGTACGTGGAATTGTATCCCGAGTGCAGACCACACTACCGTCCATTTAGATTCGGCTATGGAATTTACGTTCGGGTTTCCATCCGATATACCACGAGAGATAGCACAAAATCATTCATCCCATGGCCACAACATACATGAATCAACAATACACATGCGAATCAATAATAAATAATAAGGAAAATAACAAGAATAGATAAAAGGGTGCCCTCAAGTCTAACATCTTAAGTCGTCTCTTGGAAGTGCGTTACGCGGTTGTCAGAAGGATTGATACTCCGTAAATTTTCTAATTCACTGGTTCGTTGTTTTCCTTTGTTGCCTCACTGTTTGGGCTGCTGTTTTTATTGCGGTTTTTTGGTGATTTTGTTTCAGGGAAGAATTTTTGGTGATTGTAGGGCTAATTTTCTGGATGATTTTTGGTGGTTACAGGGGTTATTTACTGGGCAGTTTTTCGGTGGTATAATGGTAGATTTTTGGGGCAGTTTCGGTGGTTTGGATGCAGTGCAGTTTCAGTGGTTTGGGTGCAGTGCAGTTGGGGACTGTTTCTGTGGTTTGGGTGCAGTGCAGTGGAAATGGATTTATGGACTTGCTGGTTTCGGTAATTAAGACTATTCTTTCTTGTCTTGGGCGTGTGGTGCTAGGGGAATTTTGGAGGCTTGTTCACGGAAATAGAGAGGTTTTTAGGGGCTTTAGGCTTGAATACTAGGGGTTCGGGCGTGTGGTTGGTTTCCTTTTGTGGGCTTTGTGTGTGGCATGGTGGTGTGTGGGCATAGTCTGTGGTTTGCGGGGGGTTTGGGCTGAAGATGAATTTTAAAACAGAGATCCAATGAGTAGCCTGAAGCTAAGCAAACGAATTAAATCCAACAAGGTATTGATTTCTGACTTTTTTTCCTTCCGACGTCCGTTTCCATAACTTCCAAAAACTTAAAGAGTAGTGCCTCTGTACAAGACTCATCATTGAGATTTACATGCAAAAATGCAGTGCCTACAATAGGTATCTGAAATTTTCGGCATGCCTAGTGATCCATAACTTCGATCAAATACTTATTTCTCATATTCAAATAGTTATTACATAGACAATGCACACGACCTTCCGCATTAGCAACTCTTTCCGCTTGCTTTCATAAATTCTTCCACTCATTTACGGTATTCAATACTTAATCTATGGTCACATTCATCCAACTTCTATATATATCAACAAAATATCTACAAAAAATATAACAAAATGATCAATTAATTAAAATTGATGTATGTATAATATTCACTTAACAATTAAATAGTTATCCAAAACCAAAACGTATAAAACTTATCCAAAATCAAATTATCTATATGAATTATATGCACTATCAATTAAATACATAAACTAAATATTTAACTAATTAATTCTAAACCCTCATTTTAGGGGATTTACTCAAAGTACATAATGGGTAAATAAATTATTAGAGTAATTGAGATTATATGCACCACCATTCAATTCATAAAGTAATATTACCTACCTAATAAAATTTTAAACCTCATTTTAGGGGATTTACTCAAAAATACATAATAGGTAAATAAATAGTACAATAATAGTGATACATTGAGAAAAAATATATATCTTAATTAGTTTAGTGTTGGATTGTGGGTTGAAAATTGTGAAAATGGGTATTTATTGACGTGGGTAAAATGAAGATAGAAGAATAAGGAAGAAGAAGAAGATGAGGGTCGCGGGTATGTTGAGATTTTTAAAGGTTTTTTGTGTCGTCTGAAATAGTCGACGTTAAATGTATTACATTTAACATACATCATCACTAACTAAGCGCAATGCTAAAAAACCTTTAAAATCCCCCACCTACCTAAGATTCTTCATATTTAGCGTTGACAATTAGGTGTCGATGTTAAATGTCTTAATTTTTATGTCGAAAGTATTATGGCGACACTAAATGTTATAATTTTAGCGTCGCATTTCCTGTCAATGCAAGATGTTGTTACTTTTAGTATCGTTTGGTTTTGGTGATGCTAAATTATATATTATTAACGATAATTACTTGGCAACGTTAAATCTTTAGATGCTAAAAATCATATTTCTTGCAGTGTTTGGAAAGTTTCCCCGTGTCATGCCTGAGTTGTGCCTGTTTTTAATTCCCTCAAAAAGCATTGAAGCGCCTTCCCTCCAGTGAATCAATAGGCCAAACAACCGATCTTGAGACATCGATTTTTCTGATTTATGTGTAATAGAAGTTTTTTTTTTTTGGTAAAATCTTTTTCAATCATGTGTTAAAGGGGAGAAGTGCAAGATATACATTTCAAAGTAGAGGTGTCAAAACGAATCAACGAATCGAATTCGTATCGAATCCTAAACGAATCGAATCAAAATATGATGGATTCGTATTCGATTCGTTTTTAAACGAATCCTAATATCAGGATTCGTATTCGATTCGTTTATTAAACGAATCGAATACGAATATTCGTTTATTCATTTAGTCAATGATATTATTTAATAAAATAATCACCATACTTGATTTACATTAATTCTTCATAAATATATACATATAAAATATGTAATAATATATTTACTAAAAATACTTCACCAAATATTGAAAATATTACTTTTCTGTGATAATTAACTATAATGTCTCGAATCTTAATTGGAAATTAACAAGAACTAGTAAATAAAAATAATAAAACGAATCCTAAACGAATAAACGAATCAATGAGCTTAAATTCGTATTCGATTCGTTTAATAAACGAATCGAATCGAATTGACCCATTTATTAAACGAATCCATTTTTTCAAACCCGTATTCGCTTTAAAGCGAATCGAATCGAACGAATAAATGAATCCTGCCTCAAATTGCCACCCCTACTTCAAAGTAAGGATTTATTGACACCTTAAAAATCAATTGTACTTATTTTCTAGAGCCTCAAATTGCAAGCCTCGGTGGAATCCTCCATTTGGATTACTTAGAAACATGGGGCAAAGGTGATTGTCCCCATTTATTTACTTAAATTTTCAATTGGTATTAAAACAAGGATCTCTTTTCAAGAAAATTTTTTTCATTTTCACACTCAAAGATTGGCTTATCTATGAAATCACTCGAAAATTTTAAATAAACTTAATTTTACATCTAAAATTTCAATCAATATACTAATTTATATTTTTAGGTTCAATTTTACACTTATAATTTCAATCATATAACTAATTTATACTAAAGTTTCAGTACGCCTAACTGATCAAAACTTCAGATATAAAATTGAATTTTTTAAAGGTTTCGGATATTCTTATATATAAACCGGTCCACATATAAAAAGATGATAATTTCCCTTTAAAGAAATGTCACATGTCTCCTTTTTAAACATCTATTATTGTGACGAGGCTAAGAAGGAACTTATTTGCAGTCTCTAATTTTTGAAAATATGTCTCATTTTTGTGTATCCTAATTTACAAGATTTCCTAGGCTATTTCTTTTGCAGTCTCCTTTTTAATTAGACTTACCTTATTCAATGTAGAGTTTCAGTTATACAAGGAATGTGAATACTACTACCAAAAAATATCATAACACTCCCTATATAAATGGAGTAGAAAATCAATTAGAGAGTCTGAGAGAAGAAATATGTAAACTATTTCAAAAGAAGTTTTCTATAGAGATGTGGGGCAAGTGGTGAATACACGTGTGTGGTATTAGGTTATTTGTGTTTATACTTTTGGAAAATGTGATAATTTATTAAAATAGATTTTTCTTTCATTCGTATACATAGCTCAACCTTTTCTCCTTTTATAAGTAAGAGTGGTGGGTAAAGTTCAAATCATTTTTTTTTTTATCTCATATATCTTTTAAGATTCAATTTAGATAGCTAACTAAATAAAACTGCTTGAAAATCACTCCATCAATTCTTGGGAATCATACATAAATCAATTTAGGATTAACCACGATAAATTAATATGTATCATTAAATTTTTTTCTAATGGAATTTTGAGACGGTCTAAATATTTTTATAAGTAGTATCAGAGCGAAGGGCGCAATATAAGAAACTATGTTTCCAAATAGCTTCGATGCAGTTAAAATAACATTGCATTTAGACTGATTTAGGCTGAAAATGATGATGATGAAGAAAGTGATATTGCCATGACTCTATAAGCTTTACACTATTACTCATGACAAACTTTGCTAAAATTTTATATATATAATATATATATATAATATATATATATATATATATAGATATATATAAACTTAAATTTAAAAATTATCTTTTATTGTATTTTTCTTTCTCTTCTGGTTTGCGTTCTAACTTATGATATGTCACATACCGTGTCAGCATACAAATCACTAAGAATATATACCCGTCTATGTTTAATAAAACTGTTCCGTTTGTTAATCACAGGGGAATACAAATTTTGTGTCTCAATTTTAGTTATTAGTATTGTAGCTAAATTTACATTTAGGATCGAGTGGTCTTGAGATATATAAATTTTAAGAGACCATAGATGAATTCTAAAAATAAATCTTACTGATATAAGATCAAAAAAAAATATAATCATCTATGTCTATTTTCCCCATTATTCCTGTGTTATTGACTGTGCCATATGTAAAACTTACATGCATACTAGCAGCTGCTTTTTTCTTGTGCATGTGAATGTTGGATGGAGACATCTGAAGGAAAATTGATGTCCTGTCCCTATATAATCACTGCAATTTTGTTCATTAAATGAGAAGTGTGTAGACTTTTAAGACAAGATTAGCAAGAAATCTCTTTTAATTTTGTATTAGTTATCAAGAAAAGTAAGTTCTATTAAGAACAAAATAACAAGAAACTTCTCCTTTTCATGAAGGCAATTTCCTAGTGATAGAATAGATTCACGGGCAAACTTTCGAGTCATGAGATAATTTAATTCCATATGAAATGTAAAAAAAAAAAAAATCGACAAGATTCCCTTGTTGAAAGCTGTGACACGGTCCTGAGTTGTCCAAATTTTAAAGAGGTCTAAGCGAGTTGTTAAATTAGGATCCTACGGATAAACGATAAAATCATATTATACACTTAATATTAAAAGTTCTTAAGATTTGGAGGCCTTAATTTTGGGTAAATTTTCAGACTCTAATCAACCGTATATGTCCGCTGTTCCTAAAATGACTTCTGATTAAAAAAGGGGGAGAGAAAGTCTTGCCCAAACCGATAATGATGGCTATGCAAGAAAAAATTTGATTTGGGGCAACATGACATTTACAACCAACAACTTTTGTCTGTCTTTCCATTTACTTGTAATTTGTAATTTGATTGTTCATCATGCTTTCACAATTTGTATATACATGCTTGATGGGCACATTCAGTGTCAATATCCAAAATATCTAGTAGCAGAATGGAAATTTCACCACGTACGGAAATTCTGAATTTTATTTTTATATAAGATATTTACTAGTCTACCTACAACTATAGAATCACAATCAAATATTTAGACCGTCTCAAAATATTTAGATGGTCTAAACATGAAATAACTATGAAATGTTTTACAAATAAGTTTTGACTTACATCATCAAACATCACCTAGAAGGAGGTCGTGCTCCACTAATCAAATTGGGACAACTAATATCTCTTATTAAATGAGAGAACAATTTGATTGGTGGAGTGTTAAAGTCAGAGTTCTCTCATTTAATGAGAGATATTAATTTTCCAAATTTTATTGATGGAGCTCGAAGTGGAGCACAATTGATGAGACATAAGATTTGGACTCTTACAATTACTCTCTAGCTGAGGAGGTAAAAAAATGGGAGTGAGCATAAAATCCCAGAAAAATTGATTACTTATTTTGAAAAAATTTTATTTTGAAAAATATCCATACATGGTTAGTTAATCTAAACACAGTTTAAACCAAATCATATATATATAATGGGAAACTTATAATCCAACCATATAAATATATCAAGGAAATGTAAAACCATCATAGGTATTTAATCATATCACAATAAATAAATGCCATGAACTCTAACTCTCTCATCACAACCCCAAGAAACCTGCACTAGTACAACATCGGTGTACTATCTCATTACGACCCATAATAACTAGCACTAGTGCAACATCGATGTACCCTCTCATCGTGACCCCAATATCCCTCACTGGGGCAACATTCATGTACTCTCCCATCATGATTCAGAGTAGCCCACAAAAGTGTAATGTTCGAAAACTCGGTATGTGATGCAAGGCGGCCACCTGTGTGAGATGAGGCAGACAGTCTCAAGACCATAGCCTCAATCTAAACATGGGGAAAAAAATACAAATATATTAAATAAAATCATAAATTCATAAAATTGTCAAAATTATCGAACTTGATGGGTTGAAAAGTTGAAGATGGAGGAACTTTAGGGTTTAGCCTCTTCAAAATCTATTTTGGCTTTAGAGAGATTTGAATCGGGACAGAAAGCACATACTTCAACTCCCATATATATATATATATATATATATATATATATCTATATATATATATATATATATTAATTTTTATTTTTTTGAAAACCAATTTGGGTCGGGACTTGGGGCATCCAGCTCACACGGAGTCGATACGCCCTGACTCCAAATTGGTTGAGTCGGGCTGCCTCAATTAATGGAGGCGGTCCCAATTAGCATTTCTGGATCGAGACAGAGCCATCGTCGGTGCGGTCGAGGCGCGCCTTGAAGCGCCGCCTCAATCCGAGTTTTGAAACATTACACAAGTCAAATATTAGTGTAATATGATGTTGGAGTCCAGCTCCTCATGCATGCATTTGCATGAGGAAGCCAGCAAGCAAAACGTGTTTGCATGAAATAGCTAAGCAGACAACGCGTGAAGCTGTCAAACATGTTGCCAAAACGTGTGCCATTGTAGCACACGTTTTGACAACTATAAAATGAGCGATAATCCATTAGTTTCAGCATCCCAAAATTGGAAACAATAGAGTGTAAGAATGTTGAGAGTTTTTTGTAAGGTTTTGTTAAAAGCTTTGTAATTCTTTATTTTGTGAAATAAAGAAGATTTTTCTCTCATTTCTCCTATATTGTGTGAGTTTTTATCACAACAAGTGGTATCAAGAGACAAAGTTCCACGGTGGGATCTCAAAACTCAAAAATATTGCTTCAGAAATTACATTTTGGCCCATGAACTTTCAGAAATTATACTTTGACCCCTATAATTTTTGAAATTTATAATTTGGTCTCTGTGTCGGATTTTGACAAACAAAGTGTCATTTCTAGAATTTTTGACCATTTCAGACGCAATAGTGAGTTCCGTTTTTTTTTTTTGAAATTCTGCTTTGAATTTTTATGATGGATGGGGGCACCAGAAAAATGATTTTATTGACTAGTACCAATTATTTCACATGGAGAGGAATGGGGAAAGACCTTCTATATGTGAAGGACTATGATGGATCGGTGTTTCTGGAGTAAAAACCAGAAGCAATGTCAGATGAAAATGGAACAATCTTCATCAGAAGACATGCAGTACTATTCGTCAGTGGATCGACGATAGTATAGTAAACCATGTCAGTGAAGATACAAATACACATGTCTTATGGAGAAAGCTAGAAGAGTTTTTTTGAGCAAACACTGGCAACAATAAGATGTACTACATCAAGAAGATGATGGGGGTTGAAATACAATGAAGGTACAGCTGTGGCAGACCATATCAATGATTTCCTCGGCACCAATGAAAGAACTGTCTGGATTGGGCATAGGCTTCGGAGATGAGATATGGCTTAATACTTCTAAATATGTTACCAGAGTCTTGGGAAAAGTTCAGATCTACAGTGATAAATTCAGCCACAGATGGGAGAGTCACACTGGAGATAGCAAAAACCAGAATCTTCGAGGAAGAAAAGAGGACGGGAATGCAATGGACAGCATCAGCCTCAACCTCAGAAGCTTTAGTGACTGAGAAGAATAACAGAAAATGGAGGAGTAAAAGCCGAGGCCCAGGTAGATCAAACAAGAACCGAGGTAAATAAAAAACAATAGATATTGAGTGCTACCACTGCAAAAAGAAAGACCATATGAAGAGAGATTGCTACAAATTGAAGAATGAGCAGTCCAGAGACAACAAAATGGATAGTGACTCTAACTAGGAAAGAGTTGCTACAGCCACCACTGACAAAACCTCCAAAGAATTCTTCATTATATATGAAGAAAATATTGTGAATCTTGCCAGCCACGAGACCAGTTGGGTGATTGATAGTGGCACCTCCATACACGCCACATCTCGCAGAGACGTATTTTCATCTAACACACCAGGGACTACGGTACTGTAAGGATTGGGAATGATGAACAATCTAAAGCCGTCAGCATGGGAGACATCTGCTTTGAAACAGACAACGAAACAAGGCTAGTGTTGAAGGGATTCAAGCACATCCCAGACATCCGGTTAAACCTGATCTCAACAGACAAACTGGATTATGAAGGTTTTTGCAGCACCTTTAGTGACGACACATGGAAGCTTACTAAAGGATCAATGGTGATAGCTCGAGGTAAGAAATATTCAACACTGTATTTGATGTATGCTAAACTTTCCAATAATAGCATAAATATGGTCAATAGTAGTGAGGCAACCGAGCTATGGCATAAAAAGCTCGGTCATATGAGTCAAACGGGGATGGAAGTACTGTGCAGACGGAATGTTCTTCCCGGGTTGAAGAACTCACACTTACAGAAGTGTGAACACTGCATGGATGGAAAGTAGAACAGAGTGTCCTTCCAAAGCTCCCCGCCTCAACATAAACCGGAGGTACTTAATATTATACATTCAGATGTATGCGGTCCGATGCAGACAAGAACATTTGGTGGGTCACTTTATTTTGTGACATTTATAGATGATCATTTAATAAAGATATGGGTATACACCTTGAAGATAAAAGATTAAGTGTTGAGAATATTCAGGAGTTTCACGCCCTGATAGAGAGAGAAACCGGTAAGAAACTGAAATGTATCAGAACAGACAATGGTGGAGGGTTGAGAATATTCATGGAGTTTCACGCCCTGGTAGAGAGAGAAATCGGTAAGAAACTAAAATGCATCAGAACAGACAATGGTGGAGAGTACAGAGGTCCGTTTGATCAGTACTGCAAGTTGCAAGGAATCCGACATCAAACGACACCTCCCAAGACACCTCAACCGAATGGCCTAGCTGAGAGGATGAACAGAACCTTGTGCGAAAGGGTCAAAAGCTTGCTCTCACAAGCCAAGCTACCGAAGATATTTTGGGGAGAGGCACTCAGCGCAACTGTACATGTTTTGAACATGTCCCCAGCAGTCGCACTAAAAGATAATATTCATAATCAAGTCTAGATAGGAAAAGAAGTGTCATATGAACACTTATATGTCTTTGGGTGCAAAGCATTTGTACATATCTCAAAGGATGAGATATCCAAACTTGATGCAAAGACGCGATAATGTGTCTTTATTGGCCATGGTATGGATGATTTCGGCTACAAATTGTATGATCTTATTGAGAAGAAGATTGTCAGAAGCCGAGATGTTGTCTTCATTGAAGACCAGACTATAGAAGATATCAAAAATAAGGTAAAGATAATGCCCCAACAATATAGAAATATTGATGTGTATCCACAACCTCATACATCGGTGCCAGTACATATTGAAGATGAGGTTCCCAATCAGGAGGGTACATGTGTTGAAGCTCCCATAGATGATGATCATGATCAACCACCAGTACCAGAAGCTACACCAACAGTTCCACAGAGAAGGTTTGACAGAGAAAGGCGACCTTCAATGAAATACTATGCATATGAGTATGTGCTACTTACTGATGGGGGAGAACCCGAGAGCTACAATGAGGCCGTGGAAACAGAGAACAAGGAAAAGTATGAGGAAGTCATGTAAGATGAGATGAAATCTTTTTATTATAATTACACTTTTGATTTGGTGAAATTACCAAAAGGCAAATGGGTTTTGAAGAACCAATGGGTGTACAGAGTGAAGCAACAGGAACACACTTCACAACCCCAGTACAAAGCCAGACTAGTTGTCAAGGGATTCAATCAGAGGAAATACATTGACTTTGATGAAATCTTCTCTCCAGTTGTGAAGATGTCATCCATCAGAGTGGTACTCAGCTTAGCAGCAAGTCTTGATTTGGAGATCGAGCATATGGATGTCAAGACCTTATTTTCTTCATGGGGATCTGGAAGAATAAATTTATATGGAGCAACCAGAAGGCTTCAGAGTCAAATGTAAAGAGGACTTTGTGTGCAGACTCAGAAAAAGGCCTCTATGGATTGAAATAGGCACCGAGACAGTGGTAAATGAAGTTTAAGTCAGTTATGGGGGAGCAAGGATACAAGAAGACTACTTCAGACCATTCGGAAATTTTCTGACGATGGCTTTATTATCTTACTGCTGTATGTAGATGATATGTTGATAGTTGGCCGGAATCAATCGATGATTGATGAATTAAAGCAACAATTAAGTAAATTTTTTGAAGAAATACTTGGGGCGAGCAAAATAGATTCTTGGAATCAGGATCGGTCGTGATCGGAAAGTCAAGAAATTATACTTGTCACACGAGGAGTACATTTAGAAAGTACTTCAGTAATTTCATATGGACAAGGCTAAAGCGGTTAACACTCCTCTTGCTACCCACTTTAGATTGAGTACACAACAGAGTCCCTCTACTGAGACAGAGAATGAGGAAATGATTCCATATACCTCAGCAGTGGGAAGTCTCATGTATGTCATGGTGTACACAAGGTCAGACCTAGCACAAGCAGTTAGATTGGTCAGCCGATTTATGTCAAATCCAGGAAAAGAATACTGAAATGCTGTCAAATGGTTAATGTTGTATCTTCGAGGCACATCCAAAATGAGATTATGTTTTGGAAAGAACAAGCCAATGTTAATGGGCTACACTAATTTAGATATGACAGGTGATGTGGATACCCGTAAGTTTACTTCGGGGTATCTAATTACTCTCCCAGAGGGAGCTGTCGTATGGTTGTCAAGGTTGCAGAGATATGTTGCACTCTCTACAACAGAGGCAGAATTCACTATAATAATAGAAGCTTGCAAGGAATTACTGTGGATGAAGACAATTGTCCAAGAATTAGGTTTCAAGTAGGAGAAGTACACTTTGTACTGCGATAGTCAGAGTGCTATCTACCTTGGTAAAAATTCTACTTTTCACTCAAGGTCAAAACATATCGATGTGAGGTATCACTGGATACGGGACGTCCGGAGTTCAAAGCTGTTAGACCTCATAAAGATTCACACTGATGACAATGGTGCCGATATTGTTCACAAAAGTTCTACCGAATGAGAAGGAGATACAGAGAACTACGATTGGCTTGATCCCAACTTAGGGTATGTAGGCAATCATACAGATGCAGCCAGGGATAGATCCTTTTGAGGATCCTGTTTGGATGATTGATGGTCGGTTCAGATTTTATGACAAATCTTCACCGAGAGGGAGATTTGTTGACTAATTGCATGCATGAAGACATGCAACTTGTGATGACAAGAAGTGCCTCTATCTTTCAAGTATTCAAGTTGGCAAGTTAGCCAGCTTACATTGAGCTGCCAAAACGTGTTGCACTGAAGCACACGTTTTGGCAGCTATATAAGGAGCCCAAAATCTCAATGTTAAGTATCTCAGAGAGTGAAACATAAAGAAAGTGTTGAGAGTTTTTGTAAAGCTTTGTTTAGCTTTGTGGGTTGTCCATGACCCAATGCCCTCTTTAGAAGAGTGATTTCCCTCATCATCTCCTCCCTACGGCTCCACCAAAGCTACATAGTCTCTGGTGATAATCGCAATGCGTTCTTCCGCATCAACTCGTTGTGTGTCAAGGTTGTTCTGAAGGCCAATAATTTCCTCTGCCAATTTTTCCATCGCCAAGAACAATGGAGGAGTAGTCTCTCGGCTAGACTCCTCAACAAGTGCCTCCAACTTGGCCACCCGCTCCTTCAGTTCAGCATTAGATCCGCCCGCCATCGGCCCAAGATGACGCTTTGGTACCAGTTGTCACATGGCTAAATTTCATCCCCAAGTTTCCTTAGCCAAGTACGGCAATAAGTTCGCCCAACTTAGTCAGCCTTTTCCCGCAAGCACACACCCAAGCCATAAACAGTCACTCACAATGTTCACACACCCTCACAGTAAGCACATAAGCAACCAACACATCAAGTAAATACAAGACACAAGCTTTACAGGACAATGTCCAACCTTTTTATTACTCACAAAAGCAATTACAAAGATTCGTGTTAAACATACAAAAGGCTCAATGAACATTCACCCGCGTACTCTCATGTACTATGCTTTCTCCTCTCGTGCATGTTTTCCACAATACAATTAATACTAGCGGTAGTTACACTCCAACTGCCCTAGGGTGTGCTGGCCCAATAGGTACCAGCCAAATACACACACGGCTGTCACATCCCAACTGCTCGAAGAAGTTCACACACACAAACACATAAGCATCCCTCGGTCACCCACATATTTCCCACTCGCTAGTTACTAGTAGTTTTCCTCACAACTGCCTCATGTGTTCAGCATGTGAAGCCAACTCCTTGCATGTGCACGCCAACTACCATGCAAGTGCGCGCCAACTGCCTCTCGCAACTGCCCTGCATGTCCGCTGCATGTGCACGCAACCGTCTTGTCCAAGACAGCATCAACTTCCTACGGACATCACCAATCGTCCATGTCTCAGCAACACTCCCTTGGGGCAGCACCAACTGCCCACTGTGTTAGCAAAACTCCCTCAAGACAGCACCAACTTCCCACACACACCCAAGCCATGTGCTTCTTGTGAGTGCTTGGCTGCCACCAAGCCACCCGTTCCTCATTTCTTTGAGCAACCAGTCTAAGGGGATGACAGCTAGTGCGTGGCCGGCAAGGAGCAATAATGTCAACAGTTGATCGCTTGACCGTGAAGGAAAGTGAGAGTGAACAAAAAATGTTAGATTTTTTTTATTTTTTATTTTATTTACATTGATTTTCATGCATTTTAATATCAAAAATTGCACTATGATCGTATTTGAAAAACAAATTTTAAACCTTTTCTTTTGACCCTAATTTTCTTATTTACTCTTAATTAATTTACGAATTTTTCCACACACTTTGAAACAATAAAATCTTTTTAAAATCAGATACCAAGCTATTCTAACATTTGTCTAGGATAATTTTATAGTCTTATCAATTTTCATTAATAGATTATTGCAAAAAAAATATCCTAACTGTATGAACCAGTGATTTAAAACCCGATCCAACCCATTAAATGAGGACATGATCTAAGGTCGAGTCCAGATGACCCATTCGACTTGGGGTAGGGGTTGAACGACCTCAAACCAGCTGAATCAGTGACCTAGTCTAGATTTAGCGGGTTGAAAGGACTGGTTTTTCATTATTAATTTAGGTTTTTTAAAATATTTTTTATAAAAAATAAAAAATATAATTAATTAGTGACATCTCCCAATCTCAAGTCAATGGACCGACCCGGTTTTTAAATTACTGATATGAACTATAGAAATTTTAGTCTTTCAAGTTCAACCAAATAGCTCCCCAAATATTTGTCTATATTGTAAAAAAATTATCAATTATCTATATAATGATTTTGAGACCACCTATGTTCTTGGGTCCAATCTTTTGGGATCGGTATCAATCTGTTTTCAAACCTAAACTTATACCAGGGAAAAATTATTTAGGAGAGAAAATGATACATTTTAAAAGTGTTTTAGTAGAAAAAGATAATTTTCCTGAAAATAATATATGAAAAAAGTGTTTTTTTAAAAAAAAAAAAATTCCTGTTGAGTTTCTTAAAGGCTTTCAGCATTCTAACCCATCAGAATTGATGATAATATTAGCTTCTACTTGGCTATCCTATATTAATTCTCCTCAATTGTTCCAATTTGCAACACAAAAGTGGGATGTTAAAATCACATGTATATGGTAACTGGCTTTGTTTGGCCAATATGATGACTAGACCCGACCAAGGTTCCGATTCTAAATTGGAATGAACCGGTTGGAACCATACGATTCTGATTCCAACCGGAACCGTATTTGACCGGTTCGGTTAGGTTCCTACCCTAATCGAACCGGTTCCAATGGTTCCAACAGGTAGGATTCCAACCCCCAACGACTAGTAGTCATTGGGATGGCCCCTACGGCTCCCTGCCCCAACGGATAAAAAAAATAATAATAATAAAATTTGGGGATTTCCCAAATTACCTCTAATATTATTAATAAAACTGCTAATTTTAGAGGCATTTTAGGTATCATAAAAGTATTCAAAAAAATATATAAATAGGGTCATTTTTACTTTTTTCAACACACCAACATCTCAATTCCTATAATTCTCTCATTCTCAATTCTCTCATCTACAATTACAATTCTCTCATTCTCAATTCTTTAATTCCTTAAAATTTCTTAAACAACAAATAGGAAGCTCATCTGAGAACACAATGTCAAATACTAGCGGCCCTAGTATCGGTACACGAAGAAGAGAAATTAAGTCTCATTCCTCGAATGTTTTCAAAATTCATTTTCATTTATTCGATACTGAGAAAAGTTTCAAGAGCAGTATGCAACCATTATGGGGTTCTTACAAATTTACTGGTAGATACAGCAATATGATCAAGAACCTAGAAAGACATCATGTTGTTGAGCTTAGAATTGATAAGACGCAAACTCAAATGGCCAGGTACGCATCATCTAGTAGAGGTACAAGTTCTGTATATTTATTTAAATATTTTGATGCTAAAAATAGAGAAGAATTTGCTACATTAACTTGTATGGCACATCTTTCTTTAGGTTTTGGTGAAAAAATTACTTTTACTAATTACGTTCAAAACGCTTTAAATCCTACTGCTTGTAGAATGACTCGAAATACAACAAAACGTCAAAATTTTAAATTATACAAAGATGGTAAAATTCCTTTAAATGAAACATTTAGAGATATTAAAGGTCGTCTATCTATTTGTTTTGATATTTGAAGTGACCATTGGCGAACATACATGGGGTATGACTGGTCATTAGATTTATGCATCATGGAATATGCAAAAATGATTTATTACATTAGAGTTTTTGATGAACAACATACTGCACAAAATATTTATAGAATGATGAAAGTAATTTTTGATGAATATGGTTTATTAGGTAAAATTTTAACAATTGAATTTGATAATACATCTGCAAATACTGCATCAATAACTGATTTAATAGAAATATGCGAACCAAATTTAGAGGGTCGATTTTTTTATGTTCGTTGCACATGTCATATCCTTAATTTATGTGTTCAAGATGATTTGGAAAAATTATCACATTTCATTGATCCTATTCAGAAAGCAGTTAACTATATTTGGTCATATTCTCAAGTTAGGAGAGAATGGGCCAAGTTTTATAAATTAAATGGTATTAAACCAATCAAATTTTCACGAGATGTTCCAATACGTTGAAATTCAACTTATTTTCTTTTATGTCAAGCTTTGCAATACAAAGATGCATTATGTAGTTTTTTTCTCAACATGTTCAACATATCACACTTTTCATAGTCAATGGCAAATTTGTGATAAATTTTAGATATTTTATAAGTTTTTAATGATATTATAAATATTTTTAGAGGAGTTTATTATCCTAAAACACATTTATTTATTCTTGAAAGTTTGAATATTGTTGGTACTCTCGATGAACATGTTAAAAGTCCTGATTCTAATGATATTATTTTGTTTGAAGTATTAATGTTATGAAACGAAAATGGCTGCTTTATTTTAGAGAGATTTCTTTACTTTATTTGATCCTAAATTTAAATTAGAAGGTTTGAATAGAGCTTTACAAGCTTACTATAGCTATTTAGGAATATTAGATGACATTGATATTGACGGAAATGTTTTCCTTGCACAGCAGAAATGGTTTAGGCACACAGATCGGACTAGAAAAATTTTTATGCCATTCCCTTTGAACTGATGAATGTTAGTGCTACCACCACTGAAATTTTTCTTCGGTTTTATACAAAATTCCAGCCTTCGAAACAGCCTTGGAATAGTCCCAGAACATCCGGGAAAAAACTGGACTATTTTGGACTCGATTCGCACCCAACGCACTGCACAAACAGCCCCTAAAATGCGTGGATTAAGGCTGCATTTTGGTTCTGATTTTTCACTTGAAAACAGCCCCAACACAACCCTAAAACACCACAAAATATTCCCAAACAAAACTGGATTAAAACGATACCAAATCGAGTTTCGTTTCACCAAGTATAGAGGCAGAAATGAGCAAAAATAATGCTCACTGCCGTGAACAACAAGAATGAGATGAAGAGGATGATTTGTTCGACACCAAAAAGTCTTCCGAACTATATCTCGTTACCAACGGAAACTAGTGTGGGAAAGTCTCACAAAACATTCCCTAAACGATTTAGAGATTTAAACACACTTGATATTTGTTTTTAATTTCTTCTTTTTCTTTATTTTGGTTTGTCTCAACTTTTGAGAGAGAATGAAGAAGAAGAAGAGGAGGCTAGGGTTAGAATGAAAGGCTTAAACCAAAAGAAAAATAATTTTCCTTTTTATACTTAGGGTTTATTATTTCCAAAATAAAGAAAACTCTTCTTATTTCTCCATGTGTCAAATTCGGCCCAACGGTTTATTTTTCAATAATTTTGTAACAGCCAATTTTTAATTTCTATAAAGAATATATATGTTACAAAACTAATAAGTTATTACCTTTCAATTAAATAAAGCCAAGAGTTTCCAAAACCCAAAATTTGGAAATCCAATTTTGACCTCTATTAAATTATATCATATGTAATTTAATAATTAATAATAAGTAATTATCATATAATCGTTTATTATAAAACCATATATTAAACCTTAATATAAAGTTTCAAGTGTGACAAAATAATATTATTAATCATATTAATAATATTTATACCTTTGTGAGTATATAATTGGACTATCCAATTATACTAAATCCGCTATAGTATATCGAGCTAGCACGAGGACTAAATGGACCTACGATTTCGAGCTCCAATAATCTTAAACTATTAATTAAGCTCTTTATAAAATATTCTGAATTATTAACTCCGGGTCACTCCACTAAAAACCTGAAGTTGCACTCTCGTTACCGCATATGATATATTAAGTCGAACCAAGTTGGTGTCCATCGATAAATTCACTACATACGAATTGACCATTCACGAGTATCTCGTAATTAGAGCCAGGTCATAATGTCCGTTATACCCCTCTAATTATTTATACCTTAAGTACCATCGATTCTATAATGAACGATTTATTCATAACCATTTTGAATTTTAATCTTTCTATTCGTAATAGAAAGATTTGAGCGCTCAAACCATTCAAGTACCGAATCAACCCTTAAGAAAGATACTCCTCTACTCTAGCAAGAAGGAGTGAATTTATACATGTGTAAAATGTCCCAGCTACATAACAAACCATGTCCCCAAAGTACATAGCTATTGGTCGGGACTGCTACCCCAAACTCACCTTTGTAAATCAAAGGACATAGTTTGTCATGCAAGAGTTTGTAGTACACTCAGGATTAAGAACAATCCATATATGACCATCTAGTAGATCAAAATGATTTTCTTTGCTTAACGGATATTATAAGAAAGTCATTTCCATCTGGGTCCACTCCTATATGATCACATCATACAAGGTGCCTCCATTCTCATGTCTCTACATGGACGATCTTGGATCAAGGTCGTCATACAAATATAGAATGGACCGCAGCTATAGATAAACCACAAAAAATACCTGATTTGTTTGCTCTCTATGGACTATTTAAAAGATTACTAACTTCAGACTTAAATCCTCTTGTGTATGACACTCATACACTAAGTCTGAAGGTATATAAGTAATCTAGGATAATCAAGATAATTTATAATATGCGAAAATTAAACAAACACTTTGATAAATGAATAATGCATCATTTTATTTCAAAAACATATAAAGGCGTTTACATTACATGTAGCTATAAGACATAAATCCCAACAATCTCCCACTTGTACTAGAGCAAATGGGACATGTCATGTAATCTTAGACCATCTAGATGACCTTCAAACACTTTAGCCGATAAGATTTTTATAAACGGATCATCCGAGTTCTCTGTTGATGCAATCTTTATGACAATAACGTCTCCTCTCTGCATTATCTCTCTGATGAGATGATATTTCCTCTCTATATGTTTTCCCCTCTTGTGGCTTCTTGGTTTTTTGAATTTGCCACTGCACCACTATTATCGCAATAAAGTATGAGTGGTCTATCCATATCTAGAACAACTTCCAGATCTTCCTAGAATTTACGAAGCTAGACTGCTTTCTTAGCTGATTCACAAGCTGCTACATTTTCAGCCTCCATGGTGGAGTCAGCAATGCAAGATTGCTTTATACTCCACAATACTATAGCCCCACCACATAGGGTAAACACTGATCTAGATGTTGATTTCCTAAAATCAACATCTGTCTGAAAATCAGAGTCTGTATATCCCCTCAGGATCATATCCTCACTGGAATATACAAGCATATAATCTCTCGTTCTCTTAAGATACTTGAGAATGTGTTTCACAGCCACCCAGTGAAACAATCCTAGGTTCGACTGAAACCTACTTACTACTCCCATTGCAAAACATATGCCTGGTCTCGTGCATAACATAGCATATATAAGATTACCAACTGCTGAGGCATATGTGATATGTCTCATTTCCTCAACATCTTGAGGTGTCTTTGGAGACTGTTCCTTTGACAAATGAATTCCATGCCGGAAAGGCAGATTGTCTTTCTTGGAATTTTACATCCCAAATCGCACAATGATCTTGTCAATATAGGATGCATGAGACATAGTTAACAGTCGTTTCTTGTAATCCCGGAGAATCTGAATCCCAAGAATATAACTGGCATCTCCCAAATATTTCATTTGGAATTGGTTAACTAGCCAGGTTTTCACGTCCGATAATATCTTTACATCATTCCCAATGAGTAAAATATCATCGAAGTATAAAACAAGAAAAACCACCTTCCCGTCAATGACGTGCTTGTATACACAAGGCTCATCAATATTCTGCTCAAAATCATAAGACTTGATCGTGGTATCAAATCTTATATTCCAAGATCAAGACGCATACTTAAGTCCATAAATAGACTTTTGCAGCTTGCAAACCTTTTGCTCTTGACCTTGGGCTATAAACCCCTATAGTTGTACCATATAGATACTCTCATTAAGATTGTCATTCAAGAATGCAGTCTTGACGTCCATTTGCCAAATTTCATAGTCATAATATGCAGGAATGGATAGAAGAGTGTGGATAGATTTGAGCATAGCTACTGGCGAGAAAGTTTCCTCATAGTCAACTCATTCTTTCTAGGTATAACCATTGACCACTAGCCTAGCTTTGAAGGTTTGTACCTTCCCATTTGCTCCCTTTCTCCTCTTGTAGATCCACTTGCAACCTATAGGTTTCACCCATCAGGTTGGTCTATAAGTTCCCAGACTAAGTTGGAGTACATAAACTTCATCTATAAGTTCATGGCTTTGAGCGGCTCCTCTTTTTCAGAATCATCCGTTGCACTATGATAGTTGAATGGATCATCTATATCATCACTGGATGCGAAAACTTATGCCTCTCCAACCACAAGGTAGCAATTAGGTTGTCGTACAACCCTCCCACTGTGTCTAGGTGGTAGATCATTCTGACAAACTTGCATCTGATGCTCAGATGTCGAAGGTGTTATGTATTTGTCAACTGTAGTTGACGATGGTGTATTGGTAAAACCAGCAAGTAACTCCTTGAGTAACACTTTACTTCGAGGCTTGAACTCCTTCATATAGTCCTCCTCTAGAAACGTAGCATTTGTCGATACAAACACTTTGTTATCTGCAGGACTATAAAAGAATTCACCCCTAGTCTCATTAGGATAGCCTACAAATAGGAACACTTGAGAACGTGGCTCCAACTTTATAGTCTTATTCTTCAACATATGTGATGGACGCCCCATATGCTAAAATATCGCAAACTAGTTTTAAGACCAATCCACAACTCTAAGGGAGTATTAGGAACAGACTTAGATGGAACTATATTAAGGATATGCATTGCAATTTGTGGTGCATATCCCCAGAACGAACTAGGTAGTGAGCTATAACTAAACATAGATCTCATCATGTCTAATAGGATCTGATTTCTCCTCTCTGCAACACCATTTTATTGTGGTGTTCCAGGTGTTGTGAGCTGGGATATTATCCCATGCTCAACTAAAAATTTCTTGAAATCTCTGTCAACGTATTCTCATCCATGATCTGGTCGTAGAGTTTTGATTATTTTACCTAACTGATTCTCAACCTCAGCACGATACTCTTGGAACTTTTCAAAAGTATCTGACTTGTGCTGCATTAGGTAAACATACTCATATCTTGAATAATGATCAATAAATTTGACGAAGTATTCATAACTACCTCAGCTTTTACATTCATCAGTCCGCAAACGTCCGAATGTATTAGCTCAAGTGGTTGACTAGCTCTTATACCTTTTCCAGTAAAAGGTCTCTTGGTCTTTTTCCTTTTAAACAGGATTTACAGACTGGTAAAGTTCCGAGCTTTAACTGGTTTAAGGTTCCGTTCTTTATCATCTGTCTATTTGTTTAAGGTTGATATGACCAAGTCTAAGATCCTACAGATATGTGTCATCATGAGAAATCTTTTGCCGTTTAGTTTTAGGTTTCTCAACCTTAAATATTTCAACGTTGAGCAGTGACCTATGTGATAACGGTCTTAACACATACAAGTTATTTTCAGAGTTTCCTATGCATATGGTTAATCCATTTCTACCAATAATAACAAAAAAATTATTAAAAGAAACTGAATAACCATCATCCAAAAGTTTAGAAACATAAATCAAATTCATGCGAAAACTAAGAATGGATAACACATTGTTCAAATTTAAATAACTATTATTTCTCAAATTTAAACTAGAAACTCTCACTGCTCTTGCTGAAACAGCATCCCCTGTCCCGACCTTCATGGTGTAGTCACCTTTAGCAAGGTCCTTCCATGAGTCAAGTAGCTGCAAAGAAGAACAAACATGGTTAGTGGCTCCAGAATCAACAATTCAAGCGTATTTATCATCCTCTACTAATAGAGTTTCAATAACGAGTAAATCATATTTACCTGTATCATTTTTCTCCTTTAGCTCAGCAAGGTATTTAGGACAATTCCTTTTTCAATGCCGTTCTTGTTGCAGTGGAAACACTTTCTCTTGGGCTTGGCATCATTGGAGCCTTTCTTGTTCTTTTTTTTTTCATGGACTTAGCCTTAGCCTTCCCAGTTCTATTCTTCTTCATCTTTGCAGATTTAGAAGACTCGGCAACATTTGCCTCATCACTGGACTTACGAGGATCCACAAGCATAGACTTGTAGTGGGTGAGCTCATTAAGTAGCTGGGTCAAAGTAAAAGTCAACTTATTTATAACATAGTTTCTTTTAAACTGCAGGAAACTCTTCAGAAGAGTTTCCATAATCATGGTCACTTGGTTATGCTCGTCAATACGAGCTCCATGGGTTTCAGCAGTGTTGAGATAGGTCATCATTCTCAAGACGTGCTCTCGGACTGATGTCTCATCCTTTATCCTAACAGTCATCGCTCAGACCATGGCCTCATGACATTGATGCTCCGAAGGCTACCCGAACATACATGTAATGACTCCATCATCTGAGATACTGAAACCATAAGTTTATGCTTTACAGCAAGAACCTCAAACATCACTGCTAGCAAGTAGTAGTGGGTTTTCTCATTTGTTGCGACCAATTTCTAGTAGGTATCGCATACAGCTTGGCCAATATTTTTGGCCGGCTCGAGAGGACACTCTTTCGTTAGGACAAACTTTAGGTCTTCGCAGACCAGGATAGCATTCATGTTACTTTTTCACTTAACATAGTTTTCTCCAGTTAAGTTTTCATTTGAGAGTATGGAAATAATTGGAGAAACCGTGGCTGGAAAATAAAATAAACATGTATTTAACATTCATTCATCGCATATGAAAATCATCAAACAATTTTGACATAAAATTAAACATGATGCATGAACCATGAATAACGAATTAGAAACCTAAGAGAATTAATATGCGACGAAAATCTATCATCCAACAAGTAAGTGCCACCGTATGGTAGGTCAAGTACTTGCATGATAGATCGAGATAATCTCAACCGATTAATATATGCAGGAATAACTTTTATTCCTATATTAAACAAATACTGTTTGATTCGATCAAGAAATTTTATTAACAGTTAATTATTCCTTTCTGAGTATGACCCGCCGTTTTGGGATTCTTGGACTTAACGAGTGAAGTGTCGCTCTAGGGTAGGTCAGTTTATAAGATACATCTAGAATCCATATCCTCTCGAAATCCAAACCTAATATTGACCCAAAATGGACACCATTCGTAAGGAGACGAAAGCAAAGCCGTCTCGAGGCGCCTTTTGAATCTCATATTTTCAGACTAACAACGGAGATCGCGAGATTTACTGTCATATATCCACCTCCTACTCACTATTTTAAGTTTTAAGGTTTTATTTATAAAATATCTAATATTTTAATTTAACTAGTGTGAATAAATTTATGGCGGCTAAATCATAACTCTTATTTAAACTAGTATATTATTAGTGACCAAACCAATTTTAACTCTAAAAAATTGTATCACTAATTGTTGGTTTCTAAGGCATTCCCAAGATCAAATTTAAGCATAAAAACATGTGAATACAAAAGGAGATATGGAGGAATCATACTCACTTTGATCGGATTATGGAAGTGTTGAGAACAAAAATTGCTCCAAAAATTCGGCCAAGGTGGTCTTTGAATGTTGATCTACAAGCTCCAAGCCTTTGATATTGATTCCAAGCTATTGGGATGGTTTCCCTATCACCTTTGAATGATCCTTTTGAGTGATAGCTCTAAGAAAATTTTGCACTGAAAATCTTCTTCTTCCTCCTTAAGCTCACGGTAATGGAAGAAAATGTAGAGTTTTTGCTTTAAAGTGGCGTGAATTGTGTGTGAGAGATGTGTGTGTGTTGACTTGTTTATTTGATTTCAAAAATCAAAATAAAGATTTACCAAATATTTGGTAAAAGTCAATCACTTCTTACACAATTTGGAGTGTAAAATAAGCCATCATCATTCTCACCAAAACCTATCACCAAAAGTAATTAAAGTGACAAGTGATGTGACATGTGGGCCCCACTTGATTCAAAATCCGAGTGGACCCGCAAACACTCCCGTGCTCGGGTTCATTAATTTCGAATTAACAAATTTTCCGTTGCGACGTAATTAAATTAAATTTAATTAAATAATTATGCCAAGCAAAATTACTATTCACTTCGCTCGTGAATTATTTCTAAATTAATTCGTTTGCCCGAATTAAAATATAATTTTAATTACGCGTTGAAATCTAATTTCGTTTAATATATCGAATATATTATTTTTATCGATTAATTTTGAATTAATCGTTCTCTCTCTTCAAATGGTATTTTATCATAGATAAAATCTCTCCGTAATTAATCCAAGATTCATTATGTTTCGAATCATACGTCATCGGTGAATCTTCGGGAAGCGACCCAAAAGATCCCTAGATATGGTGGCAGTAAATCCGGTCGTCGGACTGTTCGAACACGTACGTACCTCATACTATATTTTTTGCCGATTTACGAGACATGGTTGGCTTCTAGCAAAGCTACATGCCTACCCAATTCTCCAGAAATATTCTTAATGGAATATTTAATCTTGGTCAGGCGTAGTATACGTAGTATCGGATGTGTTGGGTTTCTATTAAGTCCCAAAGATCATTTATAAGCAATGAAACACATGTGAATACACAAAGGAGAATGACGGAATCATACTCAATTTGATCGGATTGGATGCTACGAAGAACAAAACTTTTTATGCCCTTTGAGTGAAGCTCTCGGCCATGGTGTTCTTTGTCCTCCATCTTCATCTTCAAGCTCCAAGCTTTATCAATGGTGATTCCAAGCTCAAAGGTGGGTTTCCATATCACCTTATATGACTCTTTGTGCGCTAGCACCTTGATGATTTCCCACAAATCATCCTAATCTTCCTTGTATGTCTCGGCCAAGCTTGAAACAAGAAGAAAAATGGCTTCAAAAGCCAAAAGGAGAGAATAGAGAAAAAGAGGCCTTTGGCCGAATGCATATATGGAAGGGAGAGAGAAGAATTTTATGTTTTGTATATCTAATACACAAAAACAAAATTCAAATATCAAATATTAAATTAATAAATGTCAATCAAGCTTTCAAAAAGCTTTCCATCAAGTCACATCATTCATGAATAGTGACTGGTGTCAATCACTCAAAGTGAAAGACATCTATCACTTGATTGACAGATGATGTGACGCTAGATGTGACTTGTGGGTCCCACTTCGATTCTAAATACGAATGGTTCCGTAAAAACTTCCGGGCTCGGATTCGTTAATTCCGAATTAACGAATTTTCCGTTGCATCATAATTAAATCTTATTTAATTAAATAATAATGCCAAGCAAAATTACTATTTATGTCGTAAGCGAATTAATTCTAAATCGACTCGTTTGCCCGAATTAAAATCCGATTTTAATTCCGCGTCAAAATACAATTTCGTTTAATATATCGAATATATTATTTTATCGATTAATTCCAAATTAATCGTTCTCTCTCTGTTTAAATAATATTTTATCCTAGATAAAATATCTCTGTAATTAATCCCAGATTAATTTTCTCTCTCATCAAATTAATCCCAGATTAATTAAAGTACGAGTCATACATCATCGGTGAATCTTCGGGAAGCGACCCATGAGATCTCCAGATATGTTGGCAGTAAATACGGTTATCGGACTATTCGAATACGTACGTACCTAGTACTACATTTTTACCGATTTACAAGACAAGGTTGGCTTCTAGCAAAGCGTCATGCCTACCCAATTCTCCAGAAACATGTTTACAGGAATAAGCGATCTATATCAGGCGTAGTATACGTGGTATCGTGTATGTCGATCCAGTATCAGATGTCACGTGCTAGGCCTGGGGCTGGAATTATGTCTGCCCCGTACGAAGCACATGTCTGATGTCTAGTAACTAGTCTTTATAATCGGATATACATGACCTAGTCATAATACCCCGATGACTGCAGTACTTAAGAGTACTAGTACCGTATCCTACGTGACATCATCTCCACTATGACTGGAGTGATACTTTCATCTTGACATCACACCCAATACACTACGATTCTCAATATACCCAGTAGAGGCGTACACAGAACCGGTTAAAGCCCTGGACGACCAAAACCAAATCATATTGATTGTCGCAAGTATTAGCGGTGCAAGTCTCAGGTAAAGACCAAATACACTTACCCTGAATTCAGACTTCCATAGGCACATAGTCATACTACCAATGGAATTCCGAG
Source organism: Zanthoxylum bungeanum (assembly GCA_019454045.1). NCBI lineage: Eukaryota > Viridiplantae > Streptophyta > Magnoliopsida > Sapindales > Rutaceae > Zanthoxylum > Zanthoxylum bungeanum. The sequence goes on along the minus strand of SKCR01048384.1, from coordinate 54,023 downwards.
GGGTCTATCTAGAGCGAAGCTGTTTTCCGTACCATCGGTAAAACACAACCCCCTATCACACTTGCATGAGTATCTTATACCCAAATATATGAGAACTATGCTATTGTGCCCTCATAACACGCACAAGTGTAATACTAGTCTTTTACGCATTTATCGATGTCCAATCTCGATAATACTCTAACTAGGGATATTTAATGATTAATCCTTCGTAGACTGATACTATCTCATATCATCTCAATCCAGGAACTAATCATAAGGACCTTCTATCATTTATACATCTAGGTGATCTAATCACAAATGATAAGAGTGCAATCTCCTTTGTCACATAGTTAATTTGTACAACAACACCATGATCTGTACAAATAGTGACACTATGGGTCATAACTGTCCAACATGATGTCACATGCTAGGCCTGGGGCTGGAATAGTGTCTGCCCCGTAAGAAAAATATATCGGATCACGAGCAACTAGTCTCTTTAATCGGATAATCATGACATTATCATATTATTCCGATGGTTGCAACACATTAGAGAACCAGTTCTGTATCCATGTGTGATCATCATCTCCATATGACTGAAATGATACTTCCGTCTTGACATCACATCCCATACACTACGATTTTCAATAAACCCAGAAGAGGCGTACACAGAACCTGTTAAAGTCCGGGACCACCAAAACTAAAGCGTATTGATTGTCTCAAGTAATAGCGATGTAAGTCTCAGGTTAAGACCAAATACACCTACCCTGATGCAGATTCCCATAGACACATAGTCAAACTACCAATGAGATTCTGCGGGGTCTATCCAGAGTGAAGCTGTTTCCGTACCATCGGTAAACACAACCTCCTATCACACTTACATAAGTATCCAATACTTTAATATATGAGAACTATGATGTTACACTTTCATGACACGCACAAGTGCAATACTAGTCTATTCCGCATTATCGATGTCCAATCTCGATAATACTACGACTAGGGATGTTTAATGATTAAACCGTTATGGATTGATATTGTCTCATATCTTATCAATCCGAAACTAATCATAAGGACTTTCATCATTTAAATATCCAAGTAATAAATTACAAAATGATAAAATGTATTTTCTATTGCCATAAAGTTAATTTGTACAAAAACCACAATGTCTTTTACAAATAGTGACACTATGGGTTATAGTTGTCCAACAATCTCCCACTTTGCCTATAGCCAGTCACTCAAGCATCTAACACCTGAACTATGTACATGTCGCTCAAACTTTTACTAAGGAATAACTTTCTTCAGCGGATCTGCCATGTTGTCCTCTGATGCGACCTTCTCGATCTTCACATCGCCATGATGTATGATCTCACGAATCAGATGGAAACATCGAAGAACATGCTTGGATTGTTGATGAGATCACGGTTCCTTAGCCTGTGCTATAGCCCCGTTATTGTCACAATACAATGGAATGGGCTCAGCTGCTAACAGAACTACTCCTAATCTAATTAGGAATTTTCGGATCCAAACTGCCTCTTTTGCTGCTTCAGCTGCAGCAATATACTTCGCTTCTGTTGTTGAATCGGCAACAGTCTCTTGCTTGGAAGATCACTGCTCCGTTGTTCAAACAAAATATGTACCCGGATTGTAACTTGCAGTCGTCTTTGTTGGTTTGGAAACTTGCATCGGTATACCCAGTTACCTCAAGTTCTCTATCTCCATAGATTAAGAAAGTATCTTTAGTTCGTCTAAGATATTTAAGGATATTCTTAACCGCCATCCAGTGACCTTCACCTGGATCGGCCTGATAGTGACTACACATGCTCAAAGCATAGGAGACATCAGGTCTCGTACATATCAAGGCATACATGATCGATCTGAATATCGAGACGAACGATATCCGACTCATGTTGTCTCTCTTATCTTGAGTTTTATGACACATGTCCTTAGATAAAGTGACGCCATGCGATGCTGGCAACAGTCTCCTCTTGGACTGATCCATGTTGAATCTCTTCAACACTTTGTCAATGTACGTGCTCTGGGAGAGTCCAAATAGCTTTCTAGATCTATCCCGGTAGATCTTTATTCCTAGAATAAAGGCTGCTTCTCCAGATCTTTCATGGAGAATTTTAATGAAAGCCAAGCTTTCACCGACGTTAACATGGGAATGTCATTGCCAATAAGCAATACATCATCAACGTAAAGGAAAATGAATGTCAGTGCGCTCCTACTGACCTTTTTATATACACAAGGATCATCCTCGCTTTGAATGAAATCATATTATTTTATGATCTCATCAAAACGTTGGTTCCAAGAACGTGATGTTTGCTTTAATCCATAAATGGATCGATTTAACTTACAAACCTTATTTGTAAGTCTAGGTATGACAAAACCGTCAGACTGTTGCATATAAACATCCTCCAAAAGGTTTTCGTTAAGGAAAATGATTTTGACGTCCATCTGTCATATCTCGTAATCGAAATATGCAGCAATAGCAAGCATTATCCTAATGGATTTAACTATGGCAACGGGTGAAAAAGTTTCGTCGTAATCGACACCATGTCGTTGACGATACCCTTTCGCTACAAGCCTACCTTTATACGTTTGTACGTTGTCATCCATGTCAGTCTTCTTCTTGAAGACCCATTTACATCCAATAAGCTTTACGCCTTCTGGTGCATCAACCAATGTCCAAACTTGGTTGGTGTACATGGAATCCATTTCGGACTTCATGGCTTCTTGCCATAAAGCGGAATCGATATCTTGTATCACTTCCTCATACGTAGCCGACTCGTTATCTTCAATAAGATTAATATCCACATGAAGTGAGATCAGAAACTTATACCTTTCAGGTTGTTTTCGGACTCTTTCCGACCTACGCGGCTCTTGTGTATTCGAAGATTGTGGTACAGTCTCATCCCTGATAGACTGTTCATGTTCCGTTAAGGATTCTGTGCCAGAAACAGTATCACTCTGATTTTCATCGAGTTCTACTTTCCTCCCACTAATCACTGCATTTAGGAATTCCTTCTCAAGGAAAACTGCATGTAGAGCAACAAATACTTTGTTCTCTTGTGGGTGATAGAAGTAATATCCTTTGGTTTCCCTAGGATATCCTACGAATAGACATTTATCCGATTTGGGTTCAAGTTTGGTACCTTCCAAACGTTTGACGTATGCCCAGCAACCCCAAATCTTCAGGAATGAGAAACCCGTTTTCTTTCCTGTCCATATCTCATACAGAGTCTGTTGAACAGACTTTGACGGAACCTTATTCAAAATAAGTATTGCACTGTTCAATGTATATCCCCAGAAGGAAATAGGTAGCTCTGTGTGACTCATCATAGACCTTACCATGTCCAATAAAGTTCTGTTTCTCCGTTCGGACACACCGTTTAATTACGGTGTTCCAGGAGGAGTCCACTGTGAAAGAATAACATATTCTTTCAAATAATCAAGAAACTCATTGCTTAAGTATTCACCAACACGGTTTGACTGTAATGTCTTAATACTTTTGCCTGTCTATTTTTCAACTTCGTGTCGAAATTCTTTGAATTTCTCAAAGGTTTACAACTTGTGTCTCATAAGATACACATAACCATAACGCGATGCATCATCCGTAAAGGTTACAAAGTATTCATATCCACCTCTAGCCTGGCTAGACATGGGCCCACATACGTCACTATGAACGAGGGCTAACAATTAGGTGGCACGTGCACCTTTTCCACTAAAAGGTGTTTTAGGCTTTTTTCCTAATAAACAAGATTCGCAGACGTCATATGAATTTGGATCAAATCCGTCCATGTACCCACTCTTCGAAAGTGTGGATATATGTGTCTTGTTTATGTCTCCCAGACGACAATGCTACATATAAGTTTCATCTTTGTTACTTACTTTAAGCCTTTTGTTTGTTACAGCATATGTTTGAGATTGATTTATATTCAAAATATAAAGACCATTATTTACAACAGCAGTGCAAATTTCCATATCGTTTTTATACATAAAACACTAAGTGTTTCTAAATAGAAAAGTATACCCATATTGGGTTAACATAGATACAGAAATAATATTCCTAGTCAAACTAGGTACAAAATAACAGTTCAAGTACATGCCTCGATGGCAGTTCCAAAACATAAGTGCCCACGGCCAAAACGGAAACTCATGTCTCATTCTCGACACGTAGATCAATCTCCTCCGAGGCCAGTCTCTTGCTAATCCGCAGATCCTGCACATCAGTACATATGTGAGTACCACAACCAGAATCAAAAATCCAATTTTTAAAACTAGAAGTAGACATGTTTATTTCTATAACAAACATACCTGAAGCCGGTGCCTTGTCCCCTTTGATTTCCTTCATGTGCGCCTTGTACTCGCGGCAGTCACGCTTCCAGTGACCCCGCTTCCCGCACTGCAGACATACGTCTTGGGATTTGTCCTTGGGTTTCCCAGAACCCTTTGACGATTTGGCCTTGCCTTTCTTCTTATGCTTCTTCTTCTTCACACCTCCAATCGTCTTGGGCCAAGCCCTCGAAGTCTGAGATGTCGAAGCGAAGTGCGTCCCGCGTTTCTTGCCCTTTAGAAGCTCTTTTTCAGCTTCTTTCAGAATGGACATTAACTCTCCAAGAGTATCATCTTGGTTCAGCATATTATAGTTCATGATGAACCCACTCCAAGTGTCGGGGAGAGACTGCAAGATCAAATCTATCGAAGTCTCAGCCTCGGAAATAATGCCCATCTGAGCCAGCTGCTCGATGTCAGCAATCATCTGTGACACATGCTGCTCAACAGATGTACCCTCTGACATGCGAGCGCGGAAGGGCTTCTTCTGCAACTCATATCTTTGCGATCTAAGATTAGATCGGTGAAGATCATGCAACTTCACTAACAGGTTATAAGGATCCAATCCTTTGGTCTGTCGATGAAATTGTTGAGTCATAGCAGCAAGCATAATGGACTGCGCAGTAGAGTTGTCATCGCTATGAGTCTTCCAAAGCTCTAGTTCAAGCAATTGATCAGATCCATGCTTAGGCCCAAGAGGTCTCTCTATAGTATAGATCAGCTTCTTGGATCCTAGGACAATCTTGAGATTCATTTCCCAATCAGAAAAGTTGGTGCCATTAAAAACATTCTCTCCCATGATAATGTCTCTGACAATGTTCTTTCCCATCATTTTAATTACGATAGTCCAACTATCCAATTAACAATGTATGGGTACAGTCTAACTGTTACAAGAAAAATAATAATATATTAGTCCAACTAATAAAATAATTGACAAAATAATTTGAAAGCGCGTAAAGCTAAGTATTTGAACGAAATTGCAAATTCAATCTAGCCTCCCACTATTTTTCAGCGAGCCTCTAACCCTCTATTGAGTACTCGGGAAACCTAGTTTCCTAGTGGGCTAGTATCCCGTTAAATAACACACTACCTTGACTTTGGCCAACAAGCTGTATGATATTTAACTAGGTAGATCTCTAAGATCAATTGGATCTCATCCAATTCCTAGATCCGGTAGGTAGACCTCCAAGTCTGAAACATATATACAATATATAAGCCAATATATCCAATATATTTTCCTAACATTTTTCCTCTGAATCAACTAAGCCTTGGCTTTGGCACAACAAGCTTAATGATTCCAGTTAAGTGGGACCCATTGACTTTGGAAAGTTTCGTAATCGATGTCAATGGACAAGAAGTGATCTTGACTTTGGCCAACAAATCACAACTTGGACAAGACATACGATATGCAACAAAGCCTTCATGATTCAAACACATCCGCGATGGACAAAGATCTTGACTTTGGCCAACAAACCAGTGCCAATCTTGGATCTTAAGTAAGAATCACTCAATGGAATGAACGGCAACCAATTTATTATCGTTGTTAGGTCTTATCATACACCCTTAACCATGCATTATAAAAGCATAATAAGGCGCCGAAAATAAATTAATAACGATATGCGGATGGATATCTCACAAATTATTCCTAGAACAAATCACTCTCTTTCCTCTCCCCAGCTAGCACTATTCTAACTTCTACCCAATTACATAATACAATTAAAGAAACCTCATTAACATTGAGGGAATTAGGTGAGAAGAGAATTACAAAGAATCGAGAGATAAGGCTGGACACGCAGGTCCAATTTAATAAATTCTAAATTTACAACAATTTCCAAAATTGCCATTTCCCTTCTAATATCCATCTGATATGTATTATTCATTCAACACATCCATGTATTCACACAAAGCATGTTATTCAATCAATCTAATCCAATTAATAAATCTTTGAATTAAGTGATCATCCAATGTTCAAACAACGATTTGATTTGCGCGAGTCCAACTCGTTTGAGAATAAGTACTTGAAGTACGAATTCTTGAATTATATCAAACTACAATTTAAATCTAATTTAATTTGTATTCAATACTAATTCTATATTTAATTCCAGATTAAATAACTACACTTTCTAATCACCTTTTACGACTTAGATTCCAAATCTAATCTTAATGGGTCTCAAAGCCCAATTAACATCCAATGTAGATTAATTAAAGTCCAATGGGCTTTCAATTAATTTCTTAAGGTTTGGACTTTGGTCAATATGAGTCAAACCCAAATACCAAAGCCTAATCAAGGAATCACCCTTATTTGCTAAAAAACCAATTTAGGCTCATTAAGCCCAATTAAACATTAAAAGGTCCATTTGTTATATTTGGACTTAACGGAATGGTTTAGGCCCAGTTTGGATCCAATCCAATTGTCCTAAACCAACTTGGCTCAATTAAGCCCATTAGGCCCAAATACAACATTTAAAGCCCAATTCTAAAGTAAGCCCAACTAATTAAATTTTAAAATTCCAAATTTCATAATTTAATTAATTAAAGTGTGTTACACTAATTAATTATCTAAATTAATATTTCCAAAATACTAATTTAATCAATTAATCATGTATTAATTTGTTCAACTCATGTCCAACATTTTGAAACAAAAAATCATCTCATTTCATGCTCCATAGCTCACGGTATTTTAGGGTTTATTTACGTCCGATTCCAATTTCAATCCGATTGAATCTAAAATCAACATAACCATGTTTTTCAACTCATCCAATGATTTTTTTTTTTTTTTAAAAAAAACCAAAATACCATGACTTTAGGGTAAATGTTGCATTCGGCCAAGCCTAAATTTTGGGCAAAAATTGATCCAATTAATTTTTCATAAAATTGATCATATATAACTCCAAGTCATCCATATACAAGCATGCTCAAACAAACAATTTGGTTAAATCATGCTCAAATCCAATTTACCCAAATTTTACCATAATCTTTTTCATGCTCAAATTAGGCTCCATGATACCATTGTTGATTTCTAAGGCATTCCAAAGATCAAATTTAAGCATAAAAACATGTGAATACAAAAGGAGAATTACGAGTAGGCCCGCAAACACTCATGGGCTCGGATTCGCTAATTCCGAATTAACGAATTTTCCGTTGCGACGTAATTAAATCAAATTTAATTAAATAATTATGTCAAGAAAAATTACTATTCACGTCGCTCGTTAATTAATTCTAAATTAATTCATTTGCCTGAATTAAAATCTAATTTTAATTCCGTGTCGAAATCTAATTTCGTTTAATATATCGAATATATTATGTTTATCAATTAATTCCGAATTAATCGTTCTCTCTCTTCAAATAGTATTTTATCCTAGATAAAATCTCTCTGCAATTAATTCTAGATTAATTATGTTCGAATCATACGTCATCGGTGAATCTTCGGGAAACGACCCAAGGGATCCCTAGATATGTTGGCAGTAAATCCGGTCGTTGGACTATCCGAACACGTACGTACCTCGTACTACATTTTTTACCGATTTACGAGATATGATTGGCTTCTAGTAAAGTGTCGTGCCTACCCAATTCTCTAGAAATATTCTTAATGGAATATTTAATCTTTGTCAGGCGTAGTATACGTAGTATTGCGTTTTTCGATCCAGTATCGGATGTCACATGCTAGGCCTGGGGATGAAATAATGTCTGCCCCGTATGAAACATATATCGGATCACGAGCAACTAGTTTCTTTAATCGGATAATCATGATCTTGTCATATTATTCTGATGGTTGCAACACATTAGAGCATCAGTTCTGTATCCATGTGTGATCATCATCTCCATATGACTGAAGTGATACTTCCGTCTTGACATCACATCCAATACATTACGATTCTCAATAAACCCAGAAGAGGCGTACACAGAACCTGTTAAAGTCTCGGACGATCAAAACTAAAGCGTATTGATTGTCGCAAGTACTAGCGATGTAAGTCTCAGGTTAAGACCAAATACACCTACCCTGATACGGATTCCCATAGACACATAGTCAAACTACCAATGGGATTCCGCGGGGTCTATCCAGAGTGAAGCTGTTTTCGTACCATCGGTAAACACAACGTCCTATCACACTTGCATAAGTATCCAATACTTAAATATATGAGAACTATGTTGTTACGCTTCCATAACACGCACAAGTGCAATACTAGTCTATTCCGCATTATCGATGTCCAATCTCGATAATACTACGACTATGGATGTTTAATGATTAAACTGTTATGGATTGATATTGTCTCATATCTTATCAATCCGGAACTAATCATAAGGACTTTCATCATTTATATATCCAAGTAAATAAATTACAAAATGATAAAAGACAATTTTCATTGTCACATAGTTAATTTATACAAAAACCACAATGTCTTTTACAAATAGTGACGTTGTGGGTCATAATTGTCCAACACTAATTTCCATTAGTCTCCACTAAATGTATTACTCAATTAAACTAATTTAATTAGAATTTTATTAGTGACCTATTATATTTTAATTTTAAAATACAAGAACACTAATATGTTCAAAATTTTGGAATCCTAAAAAGGTCAATATTTATATTAAACTATTTAATTAATCTTAGTGCGTTATAAAATCCAATGGTATATGGAATTGTATCCCGAGTGCATACCACATTACCGTCCATTCGGATTCGGCTATGAAATTTATGTCCAGATTTCCATCCTATATACCAATGAAATTTAATACACACTAATTAAGCCCAATATATTAGAATTCAAATTTTAAACCTTAAAACCAATTAATCTAATTAATTATTTTTTCATGCATATCATATTCTAATTTAAACATTTTAAATCACTTAAAATCATATTTCATGTCTATAATGATAATGCATCTAAAGAATGTTATGGCAGGTTAAATGCAAGAATAGACACCCTAAGCTATATGACACGTTATTCAAACAATTCGAATTAAACATACATATAAAATAAAAAATATTTTCCATTGATCGGACTCTTATTTTTCCCTATACTAATCTAATTAGTATAAAAAATTACCCCAAGACATCCATTGGTCTTCAAATCACGCTCCAAGGTGGTGTTGGTTCCTTTTGTGACTTCGGTACTCTAAATTATAACAATTGAAAATTTACATTGGAAAATAAAAATACAACAATTGTAACAATGGCCTTATGGCCTGACATCCCAAAAACAAAACCAAAATTAAAATAAGAGCCGAAAAAATTTACTACCAATGTAAAATTCATTCATCACATGAAAAACAATAATCTTTCATCATATGAATATTATTTTTTGCCTACTCATCTAAACATGCAAATCAATATTTATAACTCATATAAACATATTAAAAATAGTAACTTTAAATGAAAAAGAGAAAAGTTAAAAACATTTTTCAACCTTGCTCTCGATGCCAATTAAAGGAAACGATTTCCTTACACTACGGAAACGGTTTAGGCACATGGATCAGACTTAAGAAAATTTTTATGCCCTTCCAATTGAACTGCCAAATGTTACTATCGCCACCACTGAAATTTTTCTTCGGTTTTAGACAAAATTCCAGCCCCGGAATAGTCCATGAACAGCCGGACAAAAACTGGATTATTTTGGACTCGATCTGTGCCCAACACACTGTAAAAATAGCCCTTGAAATGAGTGCACAAAGACTGCATTTTGGTTTTGATTTTTCACTTGAAAACAACCCCAACACAGCCCAAAAACACCACAAAATATTCCCCAAAAAAATTGGATTAAAACGAAACCAAATTGAGTTTCGTTTCACCAAGTATAGGGGCGGCAATGAGCAAAAATAATGCTCACTGCCGTGAACAACAAGAATGAAATGAAGATGATGATTTGCTCGACACCATAAAGTCTTCCGAACTATATCTCGTTACCAACAAAAATTTGTGTGGGCAAGACTCACAAAAAAATCCCTAAACGATTTAGAGATTTAAACACACTTGATATTTGTTTTTAATTTCTTCTTTTTCTTTCTTTTGGTTTGTCTCAACTTTTGAAAGAGAATGAAGAAGAAAAAGAAGAAGAAGAAGAAGATAGAGGATAGAGTTAGAATGAAAGGCTTAAACAAAAAGAAAAATAATTTTCCTTTTTATATTTAGGGTTTATTATTTCCAAAATAAAGAAAATATTTCATATTTCTCCATATGTCAAATTCGGCCAATGGGTTTATTTTTCAATAATTTTGTAACAGTCAATATTAATTTTTATAAAGAAAATATATGTTACAAAATTAATGAGTTATTACCTTTTATAAAGCCAAGGGTTTTCAAAACCCAAAATTTAGAAATTCTAAATTTGACCTCTATTAAATTATATCATATATAATTTAATAATTAACAATAAGTAATTATCATATAATCATTTATTATAAAACCATATATTAAACCTTAATATAAAGTTTCAAGTGTGACAAAATAATGTTATTAATCATACTAATAATATTTATACATTTGTGAGTATATAATTCGACTATCCAATTATACTAAATCTGCTACAGTATATCAAGCTAGTACGGGGACCAAATGGACCTACGGTTCGAAGCTCCAATAATCTCAAAATATTAATTAAGATCTTAATTAAATATTCTGAATTATTAACTCCGGGTTATTCCACTAAAAACCCGAAGTTGCACTCTCGATATCACAAATGATATATTAAGCCGAACTAAGTCGATGTCCATCAATAATTTCACTACATACGAATTGACCATTCACAAGTATCTTGTAATTAGAGCCGGTCATAATATCTGTTATACCCCTCTAATTATTTATACCTTAAGTACCGTCGATTCTATAATGAACGACTTATTCATAACCATTATGAATTTTAATCTTTCTATTCGTAATAGAAAGGCTTGAGCGCTCAAACTGTTCAAGTACCAAAACAACCCTTTAAAAAGATATTCCTCTACTTCTCGCAAGAATGAGTGAACTTCATATCTACGTAAAACGTTCCCAGCTACATAATAGATCATGTCCCCAAAATACGTATCTATTGGTCGAGACTGCTACACCAACATCACCTTTGTAAATCAAAGGACATTGCCTGTCATGCATGAGTTCGTAGTACACTAATGATTAAGATCAATTCATATATGATCATCTAGTAGATCGAAATGATTTTCTTTACTTAACGGATATTATAAGAAAGACATTTTCATCTAGGTCCACTCATATATGATCACATCATACAAGGTGCCTCCATTCTCATGTCTCTACATGGACGATCTTGGATCAAAGTCGTCATACAAATATAGAATGGATCACAGCTATAAATAAACCACAAACAAAATACCCACTTTGTTTGCTCTCTATGGACTGTTTGAGATTACTTACTTCAGACTTGAATCCTCTTGTGTATGACACTCATACACTAAATCTGAAGGCACATAAGTAATTTAGGGTAATCAAGATAACAATATGCGAAAATTAAACAAACACTTTGATTAATGAATAATGCATCATTTTATTTCAAAAACATATAAAGTCGTTTATATTACATGTAGCTGTAGGGCATACATTTCAACAGATATTACAAGAATAATAGCGAAAATAAAAATTGATTTAATATAGTTATTTAATGATTATATTAGACGACTTGTAATCATTAGGACAATCTAGTAGTAGCGAAACCTTAATGTAATCAAGACTTAGCGAGGTGATCGTTGGTTACTATAACGAAATAAAAAACATATGGATAACACGACTAATAATCCGGAATTAGATATTTATTTATCTACAAATTTTGAGTTTTCAAATGAAAGTTTAGATAGTAAAAATTTTCAAATCCTTGAATGGTGGAACCGACATCAAAATATATATATCATGTATTATCAATTATTACTAAAGAGATATTAACAGCACATGTCTCCACCGTTGCGGTTGAGCAAGCCTTCAGCATGAGAGGCGATATATTGGAAGTCAGACGATCTTCATTACATCCAAGCACTCTAAAAGCAACAGCATGTGTGGATGATTGGACTCGAGCTGATCTGAGGCAACAAGAAGATGCCCATGATGAATTTGAAGACTTGTTCGATAATGCATTTGCAAGTACAAGCAGAACTAGAGCTAAATGATCAACATACACTAATAATGATTGATAATTAAATAATTATAAAATTACAATGGGGAAATATCTTTAAAATATAATAGAACTACATGAGCTTTGATTCATCTCACCCCTGGAGGATACGTAGGCAACTTAAGTTTTTAAAAATTTAAGTTCAAGCTCTCTTATTTAATAATTTTATTTTATTTTTTTAGATAGAAATTTTATTTGTAATTTATTTAATGTAATTATGTAATGTAAGTTTAATATATAAATTTAAATTCATAATTTTAAATTATATTAATTTATCAATCTCAATTTTTTATTTTTTAAAAAAAAATCGAATGGAACCGGAACTGAAATCAAACCGTTCGATTCCAGTTCCGATTCCATATTCGTGGAATCGGGAACTGTCCTGTTCGGTTCTGGTTAGGAACCGAACCGGGCCGCACGACCAGGTCTAGTGATGACAACTAAGGATGGTAATTTGATCGGGTATTTTGAATATCCAATATCCGTCCAAAAAAATATATGATAGCTGTAATTTAATGGATATAGGACAAATTGTGGATATAAAATTAAGTATCCTGATAGATATTAGATGATTACAAATACCCAAAACTGATCTTTAAAATTATGTTAAACAAATTTATACTGAATTATTGTATTTTTATTAAATAAACCAGTTGATTTCTAATTTTTCCAAATTTACAGATATTGCGGATGGATATGAACATCTGCACTTATGGATGGTTGCATATACCAACTGTGAAAATTTTATCAGTTATAAATAACTTATGGATATGATGTTTCGGTTGCATATGCGGATACCAACCATAAAAACTTTATCAATTATAGATAGGTTGCAGATACGATATTTCAGCTACAGATGCGAATACCAATCGTGAAAACTTTATCGGTTATAAATAAGTTGCAAATACGATATCTCGGTTGAGGGTGCGGATACCAACCGCGAAAACTTTATCGATTATAGTCTATAGATAGGTTGTGGATATAATCTTTCGACTGTTGATGCAGATACAGATATCCAAAAAAACTAAGGATATCATATCCGTTGCAACCCTAATGACAACAATCTTAAGCTTGACGGTCGATCGGTGGTGAGTTGTCGTTGAAAGCAACCATGCAAAAATAGAAGTGTATAGCCTACCTCTGTGTCATTTGGAAACTGTCATTACTCATTAGAAAATTATTTGCGGATTAAGATCTTTTAAATTATTGCAGATAAGATATTTGAATATTTGATCAGGTTAAAGAACTGTATCTTCTAACTTTTACTTAGATATAGGATTTTAAATCAGGATTTACAACTGAAAAACCAAGTAAAAGAACTGTACTTTTATTAAGCGGCCAACAACTGTATTTATAAAAATCTAAATAAATAACAGTTCTGTATCTAAATCCTGTTTTAAAATACAGTTATTTAGAATTTTCTTTTACTAGGTTATAAAAGTTATCTAGTAAATACAGTTATTTAGTTCTTCATTTATGTTGAATTGTATTTTTGCTAGTGTATTTAGCACAACTTTAACAGGACTGTATTTTTGTTGGTGTATTTAGCACAACTTTAACAGGAGAAAAACTTATATTGGATTCATCCACTGAATATATGCTACGTATTAATCAATAATTTTCTCTCTCCGTTGTTATTGATTAGTTTCAGACCTATTGCCTAGATGTCAAAACATGAGTCGATACGCGTACTATGTCATTTGTACACCCGTCTTATAGTAGTGTAACCTCGTGGAGCCAACTACCAATCGCATCAAGACAAGAGTAAGAAGCAGTACCTTCCATCAAGCATGTATGTAGGACCTTCCATCACAGCCAAAGTCCACTCCAGGATATTAAACATGATCGTCTGTTGGCCGAAACTCAAAACCCAATGACCACCTTTTTTTCTGGAGGGGAGAAGTTCAGGTAATGCCTGCACGTAAACCGCGCTAGTCAGTTTATATTATGAAGAGAATATACCCTTCCCGTATTTAAAATGAAAGGAATTTACAAGACATTACTGAAACCAATCAAATCATACTCGACACTTTGCTGAAAGCATAACATGCTCTTCTGAAAGAATCGCTATGGAATTAGCGCCAGCATAGGAGAGTAAAAGCTGGAAGCAGGTTATCAGAGTATATATGAAATGTCAGGATGCAAAAACTTCTTCTATGTACTATGCTACATCCAAGAATTGTAAAATAAACAGGAGAACGAGAATCATATTGTTAAAAAATTCCAAGCAAAAATTTGAATAGTCTTCATTCACTAGCATAAAATAAACAGCAACTAATCATAAATCATGCATACAGGGTCATGCAGATTGCAGACTGAATTGAAAGATCTCCAAACCAACCAACAATTAATTGGATTGATTATTGACCAAATCTACCGGATCGTATACAATGACACTCCTACTGTTTATAAATACTAGAATGACTTCTCGTATAAGAAATAGGAAAAAAAATTCATGAATTGCAAGACGAAAATATACAGAGTAGTAATCTGTTACTGATAATAATTGTGGATGGAAGGAAAAAGAATGATAATAAAATACAGAACAACAAATCAAGTGATAAAAGTGCGCAAATGTGCCAAGATTGAACTCTGACCCAAAAGATTTTGACATCCTACCTAAAATGTTGAGAAATTATTGTCTTTTATTGTCAAATCAAAAAAAAAAAAAGAAAACAAAAACACTATCAACATGCAACATCTCCAAAAAGCCCAATCCTTTACAAGCCTAACCTCCATGAACAAATGATCGGCAGTAGATGACAATGTAAGAGAAACTGATCCACCCAAAAATTTCCATCTTCTTTGAATATTTAGGCAGCAGTCTTAAACCAGAAGAGCAATGAGGAAACAAATGGTCAATCCTTTCCGCCTCTCTTTAACTGATTCCACATGGAGAAGGGAACAAACAAGCATCGGGCCAACAGCTTCGGTAATGCAGAAAAGCTAATCTCGTCAAAAGGCAAAAGCCAAGTATTATACCTTGAAAAAGGAATTAGTATCCTTATCATCCTACCAAAGAATCGAGGGACAGAAGAATGATCAACCAGCCATTTGCAGAAGAATTACAATATAAGATACCAAATGATTGAAGCCTCTGAACTACAAATTATGAAAATCATTGTTGCTATTCAAATAAAATTAATCAAGCAGAGATCTTACAAATGCAAAAGCACCAGTGGCAAAAACTACCTTGAGAGGCCAATGAAGATGAATAGGAAAATGTGTTTCCAAAAAATTGTTGACAGAATTTCTTGGAATGGAATTACTGTTACCACATCTTCAAACTATAACTCCAACATGGAAATAGCTAGGCCAAATATGTAACTTAAGCAAGGCAACTTGTACTTTTGTTGGACACAAGGTTAACAAGAAGAATATATATATATATAATATATATATAGTAATGATTCAGTGGGCGACGTTGCTCACATTATGTTGAGTGACGAAACTATCACGTGGCATTGTCTGATTAATTCACAGTTTCAACACTATTCCCAAAGAGTTGTAAAATTGTGCTAAGTGCCCAATCAAGGAATTATACCTTTGTGGTGAGCAATTGGACACGTGACACAGTTTTATAACTCATTGTGAATAGTATTGAAGTTGTGGATTAATCAGACAATGATATGTGCTAGTGTCGTCGCACACCATAATGTGAACAATATCGCCAACTGGATCATTACTATATATACATAAGATTATAGTAAGGATCGATTAAAGTGAGTCATCGGATCTAATGCCTCACATTGCATTGTCTTTTGTATAATTAATGTTTCTTGGTGTTAGCAAAAATTTTGCCACAACATTTACCCAAAAAGACAATGAATGAAAGCCATTGGATGACACACACACACATATATCAAGGAAGCTCCCATCTGGACTCCCATTACTTAACAAATATCCGGACCACCTTCTTTATGGACCATTGGAAAATCCGATCGTCTAAACCTATTTTCTCTTAAATAAAGACAGTAACTAAGTAGGCAACTCTATTCTTGATATAAATACCTGCCTTTTAGCTCTCAGATGGAGAAACATTTAATCTCCAAGCAATTAAATATTAAAAAAATTAATTTCAAACAGTCTCAAAACATCTACATTCACAGATTCACTCAAGTCATTTTTGTTTTTGTTTTGTTTTTTTACTATTGAACATTACACAATTAATTTGTGCGTGATATGGGACCAAGAGAAATGATTTGTGTAATTTTCAATAGTGAAAAAAATTATTTGAGTGATGTAGATCGATGTGAGAATGTTTAAATTATTGTTGTAAGAGACAGCCTAGACGGCGGCTCTAGGCGATGCCTGGCTGTACCAACATTCCAGAAAACAGTGGGCTTAGGCGGAAGTCACTCGATAAATGCAAATTTATGGCAAACAGTGAATCAAATCGTTGCATGGATGATGGGGATATGTTGGCCAACATTTTCTGATCACAGTGGTGTCAATTGTACATAAAAGGCCAATCTCGTCTGCCAATATAGCTGCATTGGATACAAAAACGAGTCAACAATGATCACTTACAAATTACTCCTACAGTCCTACTATCCCAAACCATACAGACTCGAGGATGACATTAAATGATCCATATTATGTTAAACTACAACTGCAGATTTCTCTAAAAATAAATAAGCATCCAGCAAACATTTCAAATTTGAAACTCCATTAAACAGTTAGTTGACAACTTTTCTTTTCTCAACTTATCAGGAACAAATAGAAGTCGACCACAAACTATAATACTTGCGAGTTAGCAATCCAATTTGGAAATAGATTTGCAAACCATCTAATTGACCATGCATTATACTGTAACGGCGAATTGCACTTTTTAAGATGAGAATAATGATGGAATGTACACAGACAACATGATCAAACAACAAGCACAACACCCATCAACATGAACAAGTACGACCCTGAGTTGTCTTGAATTTTATAGAGCCCTAAGCAAGTTCTTAAAATGAGGCCACTATAAGATCAAAAAATATATATATATAATTCATATTATATAATAAAAATTGAAATTTCTACCAATTCGGGACCCTAATTTAGGCCACAACCGACCGCCTATGTCGAGTCTCCCCCATAGCCATCTTTGAACATGAATTACCAT
Organism: Zanthoxylum bungeanum; assembly: GCA_019454045.1. Taxonomy (NCBI): domain Eukaryota; kingdom Viridiplantae; phylum Streptophyta; class Magnoliopsida; order Sapindales; family Rutaceae; genus Zanthoxylum; species Zanthoxylum bungeanum. The sequence goes on along the minus strand of SKCR01048384.1, from coordinate 36,485 downwards.
CAAACCGAATGCAGCTGATGAAAATTAGACATTCAATAAATGGTTCTACAGCTACAAAATTCTTTGTTTTTTTTTTTACGTTGGAACCCAGTCGTCAAACCACCCGACCCGTGCTTAAACAAAGCAAGTAAAACCTGACTGTCCCAGGCTAAATGCTCCTCTGGACTCGAACCAAAACCTTACAACCAAGCTCTAAGCCCTTTGCTACCAAGCCACACTCTTTTGGCTTCTTTGTTAATTTTAAAATATCAATAACGAAAATGAAGAACTTCAAAACAAATTTTGCTAGTAATTTTTTTGTAGACTCGTTCCAACAATATACCCTCACATCAAATTTAACACAAAATCAATAAATTTCTTGGACACCATACCATCAAATTTCCCTTAGGGTGCCGTGTAATTAATAGTAAAAAAAGAAAAAGAAATACGATTATTACCTCCTACAAAATCTTCACTTGAAGACTTTATTTCGTAAACCCCAAAAAATCTCCCTCACTCCCCCTGCTCCTCATCGTCGTCGTCGTCTACGATGAACCGACGGCCGCGATTGTTGTTGGTGCCGATGAGTCCTCCCTCCCAACATCATTTATATTTGGGTCGGCTTTGGGGCTTTTTTGGGTTACCAATTTTGGGCTTTTCTTAAACTGATTTTGACTTTATAAAATTTTGTTTTGTAACTTGCAGATTTTTTTGGGATCTAATTTTCTAAATTTTACTTGAGGAAGAGGGACAAGACAATAGGTGAAACGTCAAAATACAAAGGACCAGACAGATTTACGTCGGAATGAGATACGGTTTATAATATTCCGCCGAAACCAAGATGCTATCGGCTGTTGATAGGTTCAGACTTACATGCATGATATGCTATGAACTACTCACATATGCCCTTTATTACATAACACTATTCTTTTGCATGATATCCACTTAATGCATCTATTATATACTTAAAGCTAGGGGTGTTTATAGGGTCGGGTCAATACCCGACCCGACATGACCCGACCCGACCCACGCGGGTTCATAAAAAAGTCTACAAATTTTTGACCCGACCCGAAATTTACGGGTTGCTCAATGGGTTTGATATCATTGACCCGACCCGACCCGACCCTATACAAATATATTATTTTTCTAAAATTTTTATTATTATTTTTAAAGTTTTTACTATTATTTCATTTGTTTATTACTTTTTTTTGTATTAAAACTTTATATATATGATATTTTTGGGACATAAAATAACTAATATTAATATTTCAAAATAATTAATTCATTTAAAAAAAAATTTAAAAATAACCCGACGACCCGACCCGACCCGAACCCGATCGAGTTTCACTTATCCCGACCCTACCCGCGACCCGATTTTCCATTGACCCGACCCGATCGGGTCTAACAAAATTTTAAAAAACCAGACCCGTGAACACCCCTAACTTAAGCAAATGATATACACTATTCATGTGATGCATCTTGGCCCCATGGGCAATGGCCAAACTAACGCTAATGCTTATGTGGACCCATGTTTATGCAATTCTTAAGATCTGCAGTGGCATCCATCAACTCCAACCTGAGCATAAGATCATGCAGAAATCCTTTGACAACCTGTATCAAAACTAAAATTTGGAGGGTCAGATCGTTTGAATGACTTGGTAAGTGAATACCGAAATAACGAAATCAAATAACTTAGTAAATTCATCAGAATCAGAAATATAAATCAAAATCTCGAACTTTGCTTTTCAGATAATCTCATCAAAATCCAACATGCATCCATTACTCGAGTCGCGCGCAAAGACCGAACAATATCCGAACAAAACCATGTCGACAGAGAGTAGTGGGGCAGCCATTTTCTGATGGTCAGGACCTCAGAACAGAAACCATTGAGGGTTAAAAATCCATAAAACGTCATACAAGCACCGTAGTGAAAAACATATCAAATCACATCCAACAAACATATAAAACATGTATCCAAATCCTCTTCTTCAAAATATTCAGAAAAATCATAGAACAAAAGTATCATTGAAACACTAAATATAAAGTATTATAAAAGTAAAAGCATAAATATCCACTCACAAAGCATGACATCGACTCCTATTGCTTGTGCGGATACGATGACCTTGCAGAAACTCCCCTTGTGGGATCTATAGACATGTAATAGGTTCGTGGTTAGTATGTTTGAGTACATGTGACTTTAAATACACGAATAAATCATGAGGGTGTCTATTCTTGATGAAGGGGTTTAAGACTCTTCTAACATCCTAAGCCATATCATGAATTATGTTAGTATAGATTCAACTATATGTCATGACATTTCCTACAACCAATGAAAGAAATCACATTTCCTTTACCAAAGACAACTACACATCCCACATCCAAATCTCGGGGTCTAAACACCCTTATCCATCTCACGACATCACCGATAAAGCCAACAACTACTGTTACTCATGGTAAACTTGATTACCACACACTGTCACTTCCAACCAACAACACTATATCCCAACATACTCAAATACCTTTAATTATGCCCAAATGGGGTTCATGGTAAATTTATTACCAACTTATAGTCATAACTCAACTACCACAAACAAAATTCATGCAACAATCTTTAATTTAGCATGCTCATGAACATATATATGATATTCATCTCCTATCTTGCTAAACCCAATCCTCAAATCATCACTAATATGCATAATAGTCATGGATAACAATACATGAATATAACATTCCCTTTATGTATGTTTAACTTGTAGTTAACTCTATTATGCTCCAAAAATTCGTGGGTAATGCTAAGGTTCATGAGATAAAATGAATGTCATGTCATATTGTAACATTCTTTCAAACGCATGATACTATCGGCATGAGACATGAATAACTCATCTCCATAAGCCTCCAAATTTATTAAAAAAATGGACATGATGTATTCTAAAACTGGACAATCCAGATCACAGTCCAGCATCAAATGAAACCTGAAGAAGACATCAAACATACAAAATGGTCTCAGGTCCACTCAAAACACATCAAGATCAAAATCAACACTTAAAGGCTCCGTTCCCACAACATCAATCAACATTTAAGGGCTTCATGCCCACAACATCAATCAACACTTAAGGGCTTCATGCTCACAACATCACATGCAATCAAAGCTTTTACTTAACAATACAAAACAGCATAGTCAGCACGACAAATAACATATTAATCATAGATCCTAAACTTCTAAGACTTTTCCCATAACACTTGCAAGAGTGACTGCAACTTGGGTGATCCGCATCTCGAGCATGGCTTTCAAAGCTGAAGTGGTTGACCCATCTGGTAGCCAACCTGCGAAACTAGCAAACTGGTTAGTGTGAGTTATAAAACTCAGTAAGTAACCACATTCGTACTACAAATAAAACATACAAGTTAAACACATCAGAAGTTTTTCAGAATTATCGAGTTGTTACGAGTTCAGAATTGTCAACTTTTTATTATCCTTTATTCTTTACACATGCCAAATCCCCATATTCATATGTTTATATATGTGTCAATCTAATAGCCAAACATCCAAAGCATACAAAGCAAAATTCGAATATCATAAAGTAAGTAATCTAACATCGAATCCATTTCAATCATATGAACATAAAGTCATATTTTTATAGTTTATCACGAATAAGCATCTTTGGAACACCATTAAATCGGTAAGTCAAATAAATTTTCTTCAACACCGATAGCCTTACGATAACTTAACTTTCATGACTTATATGCATTCACACATATAAGTTCATAAATCATAGGTCACTTCTCTTATATTCATGCAAATCCAATTTCAGAATTCTTACTTGGAGACATATCAAGCACTAGAGGCTTACAAACACATTCAGTCTCTTTCAAAAAATACGTATATATAATAACAAACTTAGCAAACATACTTTATAGCATATTATACTCAAACTGGTTTTCAGGTTATTCTTTCATTCCATGCAAGCATACACAATCTATACATATCACATGATCTAGCATACATATACATACACATAGACATACATACAATCATCATGTAATCGACAACAAAACATACATAACGGTCGATAAGTCAAAGAATACATAACGAAATAATACATACATATGGTTGGCTTACATATATAATGCTCATACAAGACTCATTACTTATTTTAAAATATGTATGAGATGAATACCGTCCGAACGGAACCAGCTTGGCTACAACATCACCAAATTATCAACCAATTAAACATACACACATGCGCACATATCACGTAACAAAAACTCATCGCACGATTTCATATACAAGTACATACATGACAAATATTCCAAATCATCATCCAAATACTCATAAACATACATATATTTCAAACATATGATTATACACCTCACCTAGGACTCAGATACCGTACCCTATAACAGTCCTCATATCTTTTACTTATTGATCAAACATACTCAAGTGACGAAGCCATGCGTAACCAATTCTCGAAACCACGTATTTTCCAAAGTGACGAAGCTTCACTTAAAAATATTTCGACCTATTTTCCAACACATAAACTTTTATTTTCGAATATTATCTCATTCCAAAACTAACTTTAATTCGGAAATCTTTCAGAACTATTCTGAAAAAATTCAGGATATTACACATATGCACAAACAAATGGCAAAAAGCTTACTTTTCTCCAATCGGTAATGAAAATAGGAGAGATCACTCTCTTGGGCATGCTTGGAGGATTATAATTGGAGGAAAATATAAGAGGAAATGGGTCTTGAAATGTGGATTTGATAAAGAAGAAAATGAGGGTATGGCCTTTATATAAGGGCCATTGGATGTCTATGAGTTTTTTTTTAATTTTTCTAGACAAAAATCACAGCGTCATTCGAATGACACTCGAACATAACTCGCATGCATGTCTTCTATCAGGTCTCATTCAAACGCCTGAAGCACGCCTCACGAACAGAAATATTTTGGATGATTTTATTTAAACGTGTTGTAAAACGCTACACAAACGCAACCATTAAATGTTCAGACACTGAAGCTAACGCGACACTAATGCCAGTCTGACATTCTTCGGAGCTTATCACATCAGTTAAATTCGGTCGACACACGCTCCTCAACCACCGTAACAATTTGACCATGAAATTTCTAGGGTGTTACATGGTTGACGTGGTACGTATGGATGAGAATTATCTAATTGGATATTGATAATTGATATCTATATTTAAATCCATATATATATTCAATATCTACTTTTAAATATTTGATATGGATATAGATTTTATTAAACTATTAATTACTAAATTTATTAATTACTAATTCCTAATTTATTATTTATTAATTGTTAATTAACTATTAATAATACTTGAAAATTTAATGAATTCAATGAAATATTATTTCATATTAATTACTAATTCCTATTTATTATTTATTAATCTATGTATGAAAATTCAATGAATTTAATGATACGATTAAATTTATCATTATTAATAATTACTAATTAATTAGCTATTAATAAAACTTAAAAATTCAATGAATTTAATGATACATTATTTCATATTAATTACTAAATAATTTCATTTCAAAAAAATATTAAATAACTTTCAAAGATTAAAGTCTTTGGCTTTTTTAATTGAAAGATACATAAGATCTTACATTTTATTGTTGAATTTTAAAAAATATAGTAGTTGGATTGAATTTGCTAGATATGAGTCTTGGTTTTCAAAAACTTAGGTACTAATCAATGTGAAACTCCCATTAAAAAAATAGAGGATTGTAAAACATTGTTCGAAGCTGATATAAAAGGAAAAAAAATACTAAAATCACAAAATTATAAATATAAAATCAAAATAAACTTTCATATTGCGCGGGCTCTGAGCTAGTTATTTGAATGTAAAATATTGTAATTGAATCACTTATTAATTATATTAATTTTAAATAATTTATTATTATAATAAAAAAATATTTTAATTAATTAATCTGTTATAAAAATAATACGACTTAGATACCGAGTCTGGCCTAGTCGTAGCACCAAGCTAAGTCCGGTCCTAGCACCAACCCGGTCTAGGTCTTGGTCATGATCTGAACCCTAGTCTGGCCTCGATGTTGACAACGACCTTAGTCCCGGTCCTGGCACCGAGGCCCGGGAGTTGGCACCCAAGACGGGCTTAGACCTGGTCTCAGCATTAGGCTGGGCCCGACGAGGGTATTGGCATAGGCAAATACTAGGTCCAGACACCAGCTTAGGTGTCGAAAAGACTGGGTTTGTCACTGGCCTCGGACCGGTCCAAGCATCAGGACATGGCCACTCACCAAACTGAGTCTAACTCGAATGTCGGTAAGATTGGGTCCTAGTACCGGGCCCAAACCGGGTCATGATACCGGACGTCGCCAACTCTCAACACTAGCCTTGTGAGACTGGATCCTAGATCGGTCTAGGCATAAGGTCCCGGCACCGGCCCAGTCAGGCCTTGGTGCTAGTGAAACAAGGTCTTGGCACAGGGCCGCCCATCAGAACCGAGACCTGAAATTGGGCCCAACATAGGGTCCCGGCACCTGGCCTCGCCGACCCTGTAGGACCGTGTCTTAGCACAATATCGAACCTGACCTGAAACCTACCTAGTTGGGGTGCCAACAGGATTGGATTTCAGCATCTTATTGGACCGAGTCCTGACACTACTTCGAAACCGGAACTGGACCTATCCCGGAATCGATTCCCAATACTATGCCTGATCGGGTCTCGGCATCACCTCGATTTGATTGCTGACAGGATAGGGCCACACCAGTCTGCTTGGCTGTAGGCAAGGCTCGTCATATTTATTTTTATAATTATATTATAAAAATATTTTTGATAATATTTTCCTATTTTTAATTAATGACACTTTGTATTTTCCTATTTTTACTTAAATATTGGACAAAAAATTAATATCATATCCACCCAATATCTAATTAGATATTTAAGAAATTATTCATTTCTATATCTAATAATTATTGGATGAATATTATACATTTGTGAGTAAATACATCATACGCTCATTTTATCGCCAATCTAAACATAATGAATGTTTTCCAAGCCCGATTTGAATCTAGCTGTCACGTTCTTTTTGGGTTTTCCGGGTATTAGAATTCAAATCTCATATCCATTTTTCTTGTTGAGATTTCGAAATAGTATTTTACCTACACAATAAATAAAAATCACAATAAAAAATAATTATAATTATTATTTAACAAATGTGCTAAATTGAGGGGATTAATGAAATTATAAGTGTAAAATGATTAGTTTCTCTTTTATTAAATGTGTATTTTTTAATACCCAAACAGATATATGATTACCTAAAAAAAAACATTGGCACTAGTTTTGTTCAAAGATATGACCTGGACTTGAAATAAAGAATAGACACAGACTTTGGAACAATGAAAGATGAAGAGATAGGGAAGTTGAGAAATGAGAGGATGGGAAAAATAGTTAGTGAGTCAATAGTTCTTTTTGGGATGATGGAGAGACTTGAACTTTTATGATTACTAAAGCAATACATTTTCCTTTAACTATAAATTTCATCTTTATTTTCATCCGATTAATCCACATACAAATGTATTTTATCTAAATTAACATGTGCATCGCGTCGACTCTTGGCTAGTTATTCAAATTTTTTACACTATAAATCTTCTAATCATCACAACTACAACACTATTAATTTTTCATATTATAAAAATATTATTTAGATAATTTAAAATGTAATGAAATAAAAAAAAAATCATAAAATTTTTATGAAATTAATCATCACTTAACACTAAATAAATTTATAATAATATGACAAACACGATCAGACTTTAAAAAATCTAATAAATAAATTATTTAATTAATTCAGTTTCTTATTTTCAAATTTTCTTTTGTCCACCATATGCATTCTTGTAACGACCAGGAATTCTGACTATGGACACACTGTGAGACGAGTGTTACCAATATAAATTATGATTGCAAATATATACCGTCGTAAATGACTATCGAAAAATTCTTCAAGAATATGATATTACACGTTACGATGTTCCACTACTGACATCCCATGGTATTTGGGTCGTAACTCTTTCATACGAACTCCGATTTTTATGAATTTTATATCGTCGAAAAGCTGAGATCGAGATTTATGACTTTTTCGTTGAATATTTTTCTAAATTCGGAAAATGATCTGAGTTGAAATGCAGAATAAAAATTTGGATGAATAGTACTTGGGGGCCATTCGAGAAAAGTCTCAAAGTTTCTACCAATTTCCAAACTTTTCTCTACTTTCACCAATTTCAAACAAGTCCAAGTATAAAAAGGGGTTACTATTTACCATTTCCAAATAATTCAAAAATGAAAGAGAAAGGAAAACGTGTGAGAAGAAGAAAAAGAATAATAATAATAATAATAATAATAATGGAGGGAAGAAATGAAGAAAGAAACAAGAGGAAAGAATCGAAGTGTGAAGGATTGGCATCCATGAAACTAGAAGGTTGAGGAAAACTCCAACAAAGATAAGGTAAGGTCATTTGACCCAATTTTAGATTGAGTTGTTTTGTTGATATAATGATATAAATGTGTTAGGAGCATATTAGAAAATATGTTCAATGAATATATATATAAGTATGAAATAGATTGTGTTCAGTAGGAATCAAAACTTGAGGTATTGAGTTAATTATTTTTAGATTTAAGAAATTTAAAGAATTCTTGATGATGTTTTATGATGATGAATAAAGAATTGTTGTATAAGGGTTGAAAATTGGTAGAAGGAAAATGTGTTTGGGCATAAGGACATGAAGAAGTTAGATTCAGGCATGAAATTTGAGCTTGCGTCACGACGTGAATCACCATGCATCATAATGCATTCTGGGTAATTTGTGAAGATTTGTTTCTGATTTACACGCGTCGCGACGCTCAAGAAATTTACGTCGTGACACGCACGATAAAAATTTGGGCACGTCTCTGGATGATTTGCATCGCGATGTGAACTGCCTCGTATCGCGATGTGTGGATAAATAATTACCTAAATCAATTACAAGCAGACCCAGTTTTACCCGAACGCATTAGAGGCTACCCTATAAGTCTCGTATCAACCCATGTATATAAATTACATCATAATATATGTACGATATGCCTCAGATTGATAACCCTTATTTGAATATGAAAATTTAGCTTGATTCCGATCTAAACATTCTTAGTCAATTCTCTAATCGAAATTATTGATGACAGATCATCGTAGGAACCACGAGTTCTTCAGCGAAGTGATGAAAGACTAACGGAACTTCAACACAGTGAGTGGACACTATCCTTTTCAATTAATTTTAAATTTTATTATTTTTATATATATCTGACTTATTTTACGCTTTAAGGCGTTAAACTATATTTTTATTATTATTACAGTCATTTCATAAAAAAATTATGATTTGAGATTTATACTGAGAAATAAACGTTTTCTAAAAATATTTTATATTTTTAGAGGCATAAGGTAAAAACCAACCTCAATATGTAACTTGCTACAATTAGAAATTGATAGACAGAGAACATGTGCATATGTAGAAGACTAGGGGACGGCAATACGTAATGCCCTCAAATCCTAGTTCAGGACTAGGGATAACAGATACCCCTAGATCCTAATTTTCAAAGCTTGAAGGGTAGCATAAATCCACACCCTCATTTCTATTTCAGTGGCTTGGGGGACGATGATACGTAACGCCACAAAACCACCAGTTTTAGGGACAGTAGTGGCATGCTTTGGGGGACGGTGATACGTAATACCCTAAAGTCATGGATTTGCACTCCTGGATCTAATTAGGCGTATGGGGGGACGGTGATACGTAACGCCCCCATATGTCAAGTTTTTCAGATACAAACCAGTTTTCAGATATCAGGTTTTCGGAAAACATATATTTCAGTAATAGTTTTCAGTATAGATCTTTCAGTTACAAGTTAGCAAAAATCATACTTTCAAAATTAGATTTCAATTCAAAAAGATAAGTTTTATAAAAGAGATTTCAGATGAAGTTTTCAGATAAAGTTATTTCTGAAAATTTCGGTTTTAGAACCAAATATTTTATAACCATATTTTAAGTTTTACGTCCACTCACTTAGATTGTCCAACGATCTAATCCCTCCCTCCCAATTTCCTTATTTTGCAGGTATTCTTAGAGGATGGGCTCAGAAGGACGTCAACCAGTACAAGTCAGAATGAGTAAGAGTCCAGTCAAAGTCAAGTAGAAGTTATGTATTAGTCTTTGATGTTGAGGAAGTCATTGTAATAGTGTGACATTATGTTATCAGTATGGATGTTGAGTTGTACGTTACGTTATTAAGCTTGGGCTACGATCCTTTACTTGTGGTATTTTAATAGAGAAAAGAGTATTAGTAATTATTTATGGTTAAAGAATTAGAGGCTCATGGTAATAATACGGCATATTCCCTGTCGGTAACATTTCCCATATCGGGGATATTTCAAAGATGGTATCAAAGTATGGTCTAGGGAGTCAGTGACTACTATGGGTAGAGTGCTGGGGTCCTGTATACATAGTATGTTCGGGATACTTATATGCGGGGAACTATCTCTCCAGTATCCAAACCTCAAGTACGTCCTCAGGATCCATAGACAGGTTAGTAAGCTTTCCCAACAATTCATATAGTAGTCCTCACGAGAATAATTATATGCCAGATCCAAGTTGAGAATTCCCCTATAGTTATTCTGACCTATTACCAGACAGTAAGATTTTAATGAAAAGTACTCAAAAGAGTGGGAAAATGAGTTATAAGAAAAAGGGTAAGGTACAGATGATCTAGAGACAGTAAAGAGATAGAAGTATAGAATGAGAAATTATAAAAGACGCTGGAACTTGGGATAGAGAAGAAAAATATAGCGAGTCTGAAAAGAGTAAAATACCGAGTAGACCTAATTAAAGTCCTTTCCTTACAAGTAAGATTCATTTCATTCATAAAAATTATTCCAAGTTGATCCAATAACTCTCAAACATTTTGTATAGATGGCGAGTTCTCCGAATAACTAAGAACAGCCATAAGGCAGAAGAATCAAGAAATTAGGATTAGTTGTGGAGGCTTCTAATAGATGTGAGATACCATAAAAGTGCATATATTCTAGGCTCCCCAAACCTTGGCCTGTTAGACAATTATGATCCATAGTGTCACTATTTGTAAAAGACATTGTGGTTTTGTACAAATTAATTGTGTGACAATGGAATTGTATTTTATCATTTTATAATTTAATTACTTTAATATATAAATGATAAAAGTCCTTATGATTAGTTCCGGATTACAAGATATGAGACAATATCAATCCATAACGGTTTAATCATTAAATATCCATAGTCGTAGTATTATCGAGACTGGACATAGATAATGCGGAATATACTAGTATTGCACTTGTGTGTGTTATGGAAGCGTAACATCATAGTTCTCATATATTTAAGTATTGGATACTTATGAAAGTGTAATAGGATGTTGTGTTTACCGATGGTACGGAAACAGCTTCGCTCTGGATAGACCACTCGGAATCCCATTGGTGATATGAAAATGTGTCTATGGGAATCCGAATCAAGGTAGGTGTATTTGGTCTTAACCTGAGACTTACATCGCTAGTACTTGCGATAATCAATACACTTTGGTTTTGGTCGTCCGGGACTTTAACAGGTTCCGTGTACATCTCTTCTGGGTTTATTGAGAATCGTAATGTATTGGATGTAATGTCAAGACAGAAGTATCACTTCAGTTAGATGAAGATGATGATCACACAGGGATACATAACTTGTACTCTAATATGTTGCAACCATCGGGATAATATGACAAGGTCATGATTATCCGATTAAAAGAGACTAGTTGCTTGTAATCCGATATATGCTTCGTACGGGGCAGACATTATTCTAGCCTCAGGTCTTGCATGTGACATCAGGTACTGGATCGTAATACGCAATACTACGTATACTACACCTGACAAAGATTATATATTCCATTAAGAATATTTTTGGAGAATTGGGTAGGTATGGCGCTTTGTTAGAAGCCAACCATGTCTCGTAAATCGGTAAAAACGTAGTACGAGGTACGTATGTATTCGGATAGTTCGACAACTGGATTTACTGCCAACATATCCAGAGATCTCTTGGTTCACTTTCTGAAGATTCAATGATGACGTATGATTCGAACATAATTAATCTGAGATTAATTACGGAGAGATTTTATCTAGAATATAATACTATTTGAAGAGGGAGAACGATTAATTCGGAATTAATCGATAAAATAATATATTCGATATATTAAATGAAATTAGATTTCGTCGCGGAATTAAATTTAGATTTTAATTCGGGTAAACGAATTAATTTAAAATTAATTCACGAGCAACGTGAATAGTAATTTTGCTTGGTATAATTATTTAATTAAATTTGATTTAATTATGTCGTAATAGAAAATTCGTTAATTTGAAATTAGCGAACCCGAGCCCGGGATGTGTTGCGGGCCCACTCGGATTTTGAATCAAGTGGGGCCCATAAGTCACATCACAACTCACATTACCTAGTCACTTTATGTTGATGGGTTTTGGTGGGTTGGTGATAACTTGTCCAACACACCAAATTTGTGTAAGTGTGATTTGTTGTTGACATATACCAACTTTGGTATATCATTATTTTAGTTTTTTGAAATTGAAATACAAGTCAACAAAATCATTTCATTTTTCTCTCATCATCATTCACGGTTTTGAAAGCCAAAATTGCTCTCTCCATTTTCTTTCTTCTTGGCCGTAACTAGGAGGAAGAGTAAGAAGTTTTTGTTACAAAATTTCTAAGTGCTAGCACACACAATGAATCATTCAAGGTGATAGGAAAATCATCCCAAAAGCTTGGAATCAAAGATCAAGGCTTGGAGCTTAGAGATCAACATTCAAAAAGGAGCTTTGAGACTTCTTAAGGAAAAAAGTTTTGTATTCAACACCTCGAAAATCCGATCAAAGTAAGTATGATTCTGTCATTCTTCTTTGTGTATTCACTTGATTTTATGCATAAATTGGTCTTGGGACATCTTAGAAACCCAACAATGGTATCATAGCCTAATTTGAGCATGAAATATGATTATGATTAATATACTAAAATTTGGGTAAATTTGAATTGAGCATGATTTGACCAAATTGATTGTTTAAGTATGCTTGTATGTTGATAACTTGGAGTTATGCATGATCAATTTGACGAAAATTGAATTGGATTAATTTTCCCCAAGTACTTTGGCTTGGCCGAATAGATGATATGCCCTAATGTCATGGTATTTTTTGTTTTAAGACCATTGGATGTGTTTAAAGACTTGGGAAATATTGATTTAAGATTCAATCGGATTGAAATCAGAATCGGATGAAAATCCCTACAAATGCCGTGAGCATCAAAGCATGAAAATGAGATGATATTTTGTTTCAATAATATTTGACATGTGTTGATGATGATAAGCATGATTAATTGATTAGATTAGTATTTTGGAAATGTTAATTTAAATGGTTAATCATGGCTAAGCACTTTAATTAATTAAATTATGAAATTTAGAATTTTAAAATTTAATTGGTTGGGTTAATTTAGAATTGGGCTTTAAATGTTGTATTTGGGCCTAATAGGCTTGGTTGGGCCAAGTTGGTTTAGGTCAATTGGATTGGATCCAAATTGGGCCTAAACCATTCCATTAAGTCCAAATAAAACTAATGGGCCTTTTAACGTTTAATTGGGCCTAATGGGCCTAAATTTATTTATTAGTAAATATGGTGATTCCTTAATTGGGCTTTGGTATTTGGGTTTGACCCATATTGACCAAAGTCCATGCCTTAAGAAATTAATTAAAAGCCCATTGAACTTTTATTAAATGACATTGGATGTTAATTGGGCTTTGAGACCCATTAAGATTAGATTTGGAATCTAAGTCGAAAAGGCACATTAAAAGTGTAGTTATTTAATTTGGAATTAAATAAAGAATTAGTATTGAATATGAATTAAATTAGATTTAAATTATAGTTAGATATAATTCAAGAATTCGTACTTCGAGTATTTATTCTCAAACGAGTTTGACTTTCGCAAATCAAATCGTTGTTTGAACATTGGATGATCACTTAATTCAAAGATTAATTAATTGGATTAGATTGATTGAATAACATGTTTTATGTGAATACATGGATGTGTTGAATGAATAATGTATATCAGATGGATATTAGAAGGGAAAGGGCAATTTTGGAAATTATTGTAAATTTAGATTTATTAAATTGGACCTGCGTGTCCAGCCTTATCTATCGATTCTTTGTAATTCTATTCTCACCTAATTCCCCTCAATGTTAATGAGGTTTCTTTAATTGTATTATGTTATTGGGTAGAAGTTAGAATAGTGCTAGCCGGAGAGAATAAAGGGAGTGATTTGTTCTAGGAACAATTTATGAGAAATCCATCCGTATATCATTATTAATTTATTTTCGCGCCTTATTATGCTTGTAGAATATATGCTTAAGGGTGTATGATGAGACCTAACAAAGATAATAAATTGGTTGCCAATTTACGTGAAAAATCCTCTACAAATATTAAGCATTTTCCTTCCATTGAGTGATTCTTACTCAAGATCCAAAATTGGCACTGGTTTATTGGCCAAAGTCAAGACCTTTGTCCATCGCGGATGTGTTTGAATCATGAAGGTTTTGTTGCATATCGTGTGTCTTGTCCAAGTTGTGATTTGTTGGCCAAAGTCAAGATCACTTCTTATCCATCGACATCGATTACGAAGCTTTCCAAGGCCAATGGGTCTCGCTTAACTGGAATCATTAAGCTTGTTGTGCCAAAGCCAAGGCTTAGTTGATTCAGAGGAAAAATGTTAGTAAATATATTGGATATATTGGCATATATATTGTACATATATTTCAGACTTGGAGGTCCACCTACCGGATCTAGGAATTGGATGAGATCCAATTGATCTTAGAGATCTACCTAGTTAAATATCATACAGCTTGTTGTCCAAAGTCAATGTTGTGTGTTATTTAACGTGGTCCTAGCCCACTAGGAACTGGATTTCCCGAGTACTCAACAGAGGGTTAGAGGCTCGCCGAAAAATAGTGGGAGGCTAGTATTGAATTTGCAATTTCGTTCATATACTTAGTTTTACGTGCTTTCAAATTATTTCATCAATTATTCTTATTAGTTGGACTAATATTATATTATTTTTCTTGTAATAGTTAGACTGTACTCATATATTATTAATTAGATAGTTTGACTATCGCAGTTAAGATGACGGAAAAGAACAGTGTCATAGACATTATCATGGGCGAGAATGTCTTCAATGGCACAAACTTTTCTGATTGGGAAATGAATCTTAGGATTGTCCTAGGATCCGAGAAGTTACTCTATACTTTAGATAAACCTCTTGGTCCTAAGCCTGGACCTGAGGAAATAGTTGAGCGTGAGCTTTGGAAGATTCATAGCGATGGCAACTCTTCCGCTCAGTCCATTATGCTTGCTGCTATGACTCAATAATTCTGTCGACAAAAAAAATGATTGAATCCCTATAACATGTTAGCAAAGTTGCATGATCTTCATCGATCTAATCTTAGATCACAGAGATATGAGTTACAGAAGAAGTTCTTTCGCACTCGTATGTCAGAGGGTACATCTGTTGAGCACCATGTGTCACAGATGATTGCTAACATCGAGCAGCTGGCTCAGATGGGCATTGTCTTCGAGGCTTAGAATTCAATAGATTTGATCTTGCAGTCTCTCCCCGACACTTGGAGTGGGTTCATCATGAACTATAATATGATGAACCAAGACGATACTATTGGAGAGTTAATGTCCATATTGAAAGAAGCTGAAAAGGAGCTTCTAAAGGGCAAGAAGCGCGAGGCGCACTTCGCTTCAACATCTCAGACTCAGAGAGCTTGGCCCAAGGCGACTGGAGGTGTAAAAAAATAAGAAGCATAAGAAAAAAGGCAAGGCCAAATCGTCAAAGGGCTATGGGAAGCCTACGGACAAATCCCAAGTCACTGGAAGCGTGACTGCCGCGAGTACAAGGTGCACATGAAGGAAATCAAAGCGGGTAAGGCACCGACTTCAGGTATGTTTGTTATAGAAATAAACATGTCTAGTTTTAAAATTAGATTTTTGATTCTGGTTGTGGTACTCATATATGTACTGATGTGCAGGATCTGCAGATTAGCAGGAGACTGGCCTCAGGAGAGATTGACCTCCACGTTGGAAATGGGACACGAGTTGTCGTTTTGGCCATTGGCATTTATGTTTTGGAACTGCTCTTGGGGTATGTACTTGAACTTACAAATTGTTATTTTATACCTAGTTTGACTAAGAATATTATTTCTATATCTATGTTAACCCAATGTGGGTATACTTTTGTATTTAGAAATACTGGGTGTTTTATGTATAAAAACGATATAGAAATTTACACTGCTGATGCAAATAATAATGTTTATATTTTGAATATTAATCAATCTCAAACACATAATGTAACAAACAAAAGTCTTAAAGTAAGTAACAAGGATGAAACTTAAATGTGGCATTGTCGTCTGGGACACATAAACAAGACACGTCTGCGAATCTTGTTTATTAGGCAAAATACCTAAAACACCTTTTAGCTGAAAGGGTGTACGTGCCACCGAACTGTTAACTCTCGTTCATAGTGACGTATGTGGGACCATGTCTAGCCAGGCTAGAGGTGGATATGAATACTTCGTAACCTTTATGGATGATGCATCGCGTTATGGTTATGTGTATCTTATGAGACACAAGTCGGAAACCTTTGAGAAATTCAAAGAGTTTCGACACGAAGTTGAAAAACAGACAGGCAGAAGTATTAAGACATTACGGTCGGACCGTGGTGGCGAATACTTAAGCAATGAGTTTCTTGATTACTTGAAAGAATATGGTATTCTTTCACAGTGGACTCCTCCCGGAACACCGCAATTAAACGGTGTGTCCGAATGGAGAAACCGAACTCTGTTGGATATGGTAAGGTCTATGATGAGTCGCACAGAACTATCTATTTCCCTCTAGGGATATGCATTGAACAGTGCAATACTTATTTTGAATAAGATTCCGTCAAAGTCTGTTCAACAGACTGCGTATGAACATGGACAGGAAAGAAATCGGGTTTCTCATTCCTGAAGATTTGGGGTTATTGGGCGTACGTCAAATGTTTGGAAGGTATCAAACTAGAACCCAAATAAATGCCTATTTTTTAGGATATCCTAGGGAAACCAAAGGATATTACTTCTATCACCCACAAGAGAACAAAGTATTTGTTGCTTTACATGCGGTTTTCCTTGAGAAGGAATTCCTAAATGCAGTGGTTAGTGGGAGGAAACTAGAACTCGATGAAAGTCGGAGTGATACTGTTCCTGGCACAGAATCCTTAACGGAACATGAACAACCCATCAGGGATGGACTGTACCACAATCTTCTAATACACAAGAACCGCGTAGGTCAGAGAGAGTCAGGAAATAACCTGAGAGGTATGGGTTTCTGATCTCACCTCATGTAGATATTAATCTTATTAAGGATAACGAGCCAGCTACGTATGAGGAAGCAATACAAGATATCGATTATGTTTTATGGCAAGAAGTCATGAAGTCCGAAATAGATTTCATGTACACCAACCAAGTATGGACACTGGTTGATGCACCAGAAGGCGTAAAGCCTATTGGATGCAAATGGGTCTTCAAGAAGAAGACTGACATGGATGGCAACGTACAAACGTACAAAGCTAGGCTTGTTGCGAAAGGGTATCGTCAACGACATGGTGTCGATTACGATGAAATTTTTTCACCTGTTGCCATGATTAAATCCATTCGGATAATGCTTGCTATTGCTGCATATTTCGATTACGAGATATGACAAATGGACGTCAAAACCGTTTTCCTTAACAGAAACTTTTTGGAGGATGTTTATATGCAACAGCCTAACGATTTTGTCGTACCAAGACTTGCAAACAAGGTTTATAAGTTAAATCGGTCCATTTATGGATTGAAGCAAGCATCGCGTTCTTGGAACCAACGTTTTGATGAGATCATAAAAGAATATGATTTCATTCAAAGCGAGGATAATCCTTGTGTATATAAGAAGGTTAGTGGGAGTGCACTGACATTCATTGTCCTTTACGTTGATGATGTATTGTTTATTGGCATGGGAATGTCGGTGAAAGCTTGGCTTTCATTAAAATTCTCCATGAAAGATCTGGGAGAAGCAGTCTTTATTCTAGGAATAAAGATCTATCAGGATAGATCTAGAAAGCTTATTGGACTCTCCCAGAGCACGTACATTGATAAAGTGTTGAAGAGATTCAACATGGATCAGTCCAAGAGGGGACTGTTGCCAGCATCACATGACGTCACTTTATCTAAGGACATGTGTCTTAAAAATCAAGATGAGAGAGACAGCATGAGTCAGATACCGTTCGCCTCAGCAGTCGGATCGATCATGTATGCCATGATATGTACACGACCTGATGTCTCATATGCTTTGAGCATGTGTAGTCGCTATCAGGCAAATTCAGGTGAAGGTCACTGGATGGCGGTTAAGAATATCCTTAAGTATCTTTGACGAACTAAAGATGCTTTCTTAATCTATGGAGATGGAGAACTTGAGGTAACTGGGTATACCGATGCAAGTTTCCAAACTGATAAAGATGACTGTAAGTCACAATCCGGGTACATATTTTGTTTGAACAACGGAGCAGTAAGCTGGAAATCATCCAAGTAAGAGACTGTTGCCGATTCAACAACAGAAGCGGAGTATATTGCTGTAGCTGAAGTAGCGAAAAAGGCAGTTTGGATCTGAAAATTCCTAATTGGATTAGGAGTAGTTCCGTTAGCAGCTGAGCCCGTTCCATTGTATTGTGACAATAACGGAGCTATAGCACTGTTGGGAAGCGGCCGCGAGTGCGCAGCTGAAAATAAAAATTAAAATTATGATGCCGCTTTCCCTTTGCCCAAGACGTTTTGATTATTCTACAAGTCTAGGCATGTTACTATATATTCTAAGCATAAAACTCATAAAACATGCAAAGAATATAAACCTAAACATGCTAACTATCATAAGAACTCTAATTAAAATAAAGAAAGAAAAAAGGACTTACTTGAACCGTAGACTCCTCCAGTCCTCCCTCCAATCTACAAGCTTTTCTCGAACTCAGCAAGCTCTTCCACGTTCCAAAGAGCCACCCAAGTGTGTGGCCTCCAAAGATGCGCACACTAAAGCCAAAAATCAACGGCAAGACTACGCCTTGAGTGCATGAGTATTTTGCCCTTGGTGCCAGCCTAGACAAATACCTCAAAACTTTTAACTCGAGGTTCCTCTAGTCAATTAGACTTAAGGATCCTCAAAATCAGTGGCTTACTCTTAAACTTTAGAGTTGCTCACTTATATAAACCCAAGATATGAAAGGTTTGGTGCAAAGATTTGTGAAGAATTCTTTGGGTTTAAATAGTGCTCCAAAGACAACAAAATTAATTAAGAATCCGATGTAAGATAAAAGCCAATTTAATATTAGCCATTGGATCTTAATTAAGTGGTATAATGAGATTATAAAACTCTAATAAGAGTTTGGGCCGAATTGGAATTCAAACAAAATAACAAAATAATAAAATTAAAACATTTTACTATTCACGTGGTACTATTCACATAAATAGTAATTTTTATTTTTTTTATAAAAAAACTATTTATTCCAATTCCCAAAGTGCCTTTATCATCATTCACCAATCCCTAAGCCACTATGGAACCTCATAAATGATCTGTTCAGTAATTAAACACATTGAACCATTTATGAACAATTCATACAGCAATCATATATGCTGTAAAATATATATTGTGCACTGTTAACCATTGATTTCGACTTTGTTGTGTGTGACCTTTTGGGTTCCCCTCAAGTTGGACATACTTTCATAGAGTAGTCCATTCCTGAAAGCTTCTACTACAGTAGGTTGATGGAGATCTGAGATTGTTATCTTTTCTTTGTTGAAGCGAGCCACGTAGCTTCACAATGACTCCCCCTTTCGTTGTTGGATGGCGTTGAGATCATCGGTAGTTTTCTCAAGCTTGCAAGAACTTGCGAAATGTTCCATAAACTTATCTACCAGTTGTTGGTACGATTCAATAGATCTATATGGTAGGTTGATGAACCACGTGAGGGCTGGGCTAGCCAACGTTTCTCCAAATCCTCTGCATATTTCGGCATCCCATTGGTGAGGAGCCAAACCTGTTGACATCATTTTGTATTTGTAGTGGATAATATGGTTGTATGGGTCTGTTGATCCGTCATATAACTTCATATCTGGTGGACTAAGCCTTCGTGGCAGCTCGACAGATGTGATGATCTCCAAGAAGGGTGTGTCAGAAATTATTCTTGCTCTGTTTTTTTTTATTGGTAGTCTCACTCCTGGTAGACTGGACATAATTGCTTCTTTGAACTCCATCATTTCTCTTCTTATGGTAGTTGCAACTTGCTGTGCTTGGTCGATTGGGAGATTCTTTGGGTATTGTCACTTGGTGGATGGTTAACTACTGCTTCGTTAAATGCTCCCATGAGGTTAGATAGAATTGCTGGATTGCTGGGTTGATCTGGAGTGTCACGAAGTTGGGAGGTGGATGAAATTAATTCCAACTGTTTTTGAAGGTTTATGTTCGAGTTTCGCATGGTCAAGTTTTCTTCCTACAAAACTTGCAATCTTTCTTGGAGCATGGCTAGTTGTGATGCTACTGGATCTGGTGTCTGCTCATTGCTTGAAGCCATGAGTGATCATGTTTCAGGAATTGTAGAGTGAGAGATCTTTGCCTGCAATGAATCGCTAAGGCTCCACTGTGGGCGCCAAATTTTGGATGCTGGATTTTGCTCAAGGTCCACAATCGAGAATTGGTTGGTTGGGGGAACTAGCGATCCTGCAAAATAAATATAGTATGAGCGGAGAGTATACTACCCACCAGTGTGGTGGGTGACGAGGGCACTCCAACACTCAAGTTAATAGAGAAAAATAATTTTAAAAAAGGAAAATATGAAAGTAAGGTTTATTATTACTTTAACCTTCTTTGGGTTGTCGTGAGGGCAGTTACAAGTGTTCTAGAAAGTGGAAAGCTTAAAGAACTTAAGTCAGAGAGCAGAGACTTGAATGAATCAGTTTCTCGAATTGTGTTTCAATTTATAGGTGAAGATGAATGACTTTAGCAGCTGGCGTAAGCCCCCACAACGTGCCCAAACACTTGATAAAAAGTTTGTGCATGTGAGAATATGTCTTGTGTTAGGAAAAGTGGTTGATATAATGAGGAGGATTTTCCTTTAAGCTTCTGGCTTAATTGTAATCCAATAATACTAATTTCTTTAGGCTGGGTCTTTACTTTCGGGCCTTGCATACTGTTGGGTTTGAGGTGAAAAGATGATTTTTCCCTCGGCCCAAATTTAGCCTGTACAGACTCCCAATCCCTAGTAACTGCATCAGTATCCGTCCTTTCGAGCTCGTCCTCCGAGAAACCTGCAAAATGTAAAAACTGGAGTGGGGGTTAGATCGCTATACAATCTAAATGAGTGGACGAAAACCGAAAAACTATTGTAATAACTTTTAGTTTCAAAGCCATAGTTCCAAAAACATATTTATATAAAAACTTTATTTCTGAAAACTTCATCTTTCTTAAAAACGGCTTTTGAAACTCTGTTTTCTGTAAACTAACTCTGAAAATCTGATTTTCTAAAAAACTATTTACTGAAAACCTATTCTCTGTGTTCTGCTCTGTGTCTGAAAACCTTGATGTATTAGGGCGTTACGTATCGCCGTCTCCCAAAGCATGCCACTACTGTCTTTGAAACTGTTGGTATTGGGGCGTTACGTATCGCCGTCCCCCAAGCCACAAACTAGAACTATGGGTGGAGATCTATGCTACCACCCAAGCTCTGAACTAGAGTCTAGGTACACGAACATATGTCGTCATCCTGGCTCTGAAACTAGGATCTAGGGGCGTTACGTATCGCCGTCCCCCTAGTCTTTAATGTGTGCACATGTCTCTGTCTGTCAATTCCAAGCTGTTTCAAGTTACATACTGGGGTGAGTTTTTCCCTCATGTCCGAAAATCATAAAATCAAATTCTAAAAACATTTCTTTTCTCAAACATATCACAGAGCATAATCTTTCATGAAATAATTGTAATGAAAATCAATTAACGCCATAAAGCGTAAAAATAAGTCTGTTATCAAAATAATAAAAAAAAAAATCAATTTAAAGAAAGAGTATCCACTCACTGATTCAGAACTTACCGATGTTGCCTTGCGATGGTTGCGGAACCGCACCTCCTGATGATAATCTAAAATGAGCAAAATTCGTTAGTACCAAGGTTGCGAATTATATCCTTACTTAACAAAATATATTTGTTATCCATGATAACTCATCCACTCTATGTTACTAATATTTTAGGATGGTCTAACAATTTTTACTACACTCGTTCAAGGATCTCTCAAGCTACTTCGCAAAACTCCATATTATGCCCTTTTTTTCCAGAAAATTTCAGTGCAGTAACACTGATTTTGAAAATTTGATGCGCTTAATCGAGGTTGAATTTGGGGCTGAAATTTTAATAGAATACTCTTTTATGTGTCTATTTTATGTTGGCTTTTATGGATCATGGTTTCGATTCCCAGAACTCAAGTTATGGATTGAAGTTCAGGGGTTGTGCGATTGGAAAAGTTGGCATAGGGGCAGCAGACAGCCCGACTTCAAAAATTCGGTTTGGTCTTATCTTGACTCCAAAAATTCTAAATTTTGGATATTTTACTTTGACATATTTCTAGTTTACCAAGAATTTTATGGTTCATCGATCGGGCATATAAAACTCAAGTTAGAAGCGATCAAACACAACATGTACTGGAATGGGACAGAACTGGTTTCATTAATTATCTTCCTTATTTCACCATCTGATTTAATACATTTAATCCGACAACCCCCAACAGAATTTATGCTATCATATACACTCTTTATAACATACAAATCATGCTTAATTTCTTAATTTGGTATGATCCTGGCATTTTGTCGAATAATTGGTGTGCGAAATGCTCAAATTCACCATTTCTACAATCTTAGTTATCTCTATTCCCATTTATATATTCAGTAGACCACAACATGATCCAACTTCAAAACTCATCTCATATCACTACTCATTCACCAAATCAACACTCTAACCATTCCCATACCAAAATCAATACTCAAACCATCATATAACATTCAATTCTATTTAAACCAAATCATTATTTCATCAACACTCAACCTAATCTATTCATATACTCCATAAAATATTTAAACCCAAAACTTAATAACTTTCAATCCATAAATTTGATCACACAATTTTTATCTCAATCACCTACACATAATTATCATCCAACACCCATATTCAATAATGATACTTCATAAAAATTAAAATCAAATTTATGGATCAAGTCTTTTTACCCCATTTGTTGGATTTTCTTCATCCTCCATGGTTGCTTCTATCTTCCTTCTTCTTCTTTCCTTCTTCTTTTCTTTCTTCTCCTTCTTTTTTTTTCTTTCTCCTTCTCATTCTTCTTTTCTTTTTTTTTTCTTTCTTTCTTTCTTCTTCTTCTTCCATTTCTTCTTCCTTTACGTATTCTTCTTTTCTTTCTTTTCATTTCCATTTTAATTTTTATGAAATAGGGAATAGTGCACTCCTTATATAGTGGGTTTTATTTGATATTTGGAAGGTTTGAGAAGAGTATGGAAGTTTGTAGAAAGTTTGAGATTTTTACATTTTAGTCTAAAATTATTATTCATCAGGATTTTGACTTGCGTTTTTTACCATCTTCTGGTCCGAATTTTGGAAAATGTTCAACGCGGAAGTTGTAGTCTCGATCTCAGCTTTCCGATGATATAAAATTCATAAAAATCAGAGATCGTACGAAAAAGTTATACCCCAAATACCATAGGCGGTTCCAATGAAATATGGTAAGTTCCCTCCCAAGACTTCGAGGAATTAACCGATCGTTCCCAAAGTCATTCCATCAGCATTTTGAGTCTCAACATAATTTATTTTACGTGTCTTCGTCCTGTACGCAACAGTATCGCTGCAGGCAGTAGTGAAAACTTTCGGTCGTTACACTTTCGGATTTCCAATCAAGTTAGCTTCAGTTACAACTGCTGAGAGGTTCAAGTCTGAAATCTCATTAGTTAATTGCTCATCTTCAGTGACATGAGCCTCATTTTTTTTCTTGCCCTTGTTCTCTAAGTTCTTGTTTCTGCAATCCTTTGCCATATGACCCAATTTCCCATAGATATATCACTTCCCCTTGAACTTTTTGTTTGCTTGGGAAGAATCAGCTTCATTGTTCTTTCTCTTTTTGCTACCATTCACACTATCGACGATCTTAGCCTTAGATTTCATAGTCATGTAGCTAGTCTTCTCAGACTTTAAATTGTCCTCATCGATCCTGAATCAAACTCCAAGGTCTTCAAGACCCATCTGATTCTTCTTGTGTTTCAGATAGCTCCTGAAGTCCTTCCATAATGGAGGTAACTTTTCAATGCTTGTGGAAACTTGAAACGTCTCGCAGATTTTCATTCCCTCATCCAAAATTTCATGAATGATCAATTGAAATTCACCCAACTGAGACATTATCATCCTTGAATCTATCATTTTGTAGTCCAGGAACCTACCCGCAATAAACTTATTTTGTCCGACATCCTCTCTTTTGTACTTCTTCTCGAGAGATTCCTAGAAAATCTTCATAGAAGTCATTCCTTGATATACATTGTATAAAGTATTGTCAAGCCCTCCTAAGAGGTATTTCTTATACAAGAAGTCGCCAGACGACCATGTCATCGTTTCTCCTTCCACATGATTCCGAGGATCTTTGAGATACTTAGCCAACTGCAGTGTTGTCAAGTAGAACAACATTTTCCTCTGCCATTGTTTGAAGTTTGCTCCAACAAACTTATTCGGTTTCTCTCTATGAGCAATCGATAATGTGATATTTCCACTGGCCATATGTGTAACATCCCCGATCTGGGAGATGTTACCGGTAGGGGATAGTTGTGTTAACCCCATAATACTCTGACTTTCTGACTGTATCGTAAACTATTCTAATACATTGTCATGTATATAGACCTTAACTCAATCAACATAAAACACTTTCATAACTTATAAATGCGTACTCAGAAATGTTTTTCTTTTTTTTTAACAATACTTTAATAAATACTTATAATGACTATCACAACACTAATGCATATATGCAAATTTGACCGGACTATTATACTTTTGACTCTGAACTGGTGGACTCCATCCCTGGTGACTGCATCATTATCCATCCTCTCGAGCTTGTCCTCCTGGAATCCCTACAAAATAATAAAGACTGGAGGGGGGTTAGATCACTCAACGATCTAAGTGAGTGGACATGAATCTGAAAGTCTCAAAGTAAAATATAAAGTCTTTAAAAACTAATACTTTTGGGAAAAAAAAATCACTTCATATAAAATCTCTTTACAAAAACTGAACTTTCTGAAAATAACTTTGAATCTCTGGTTTCTGAAAATTATATCTGAAATCTTGTTTCTGAAAACTGTTTACTAAAATCTGATTTCTGAAAACTATATACTGAAGGTCTGAAACTTGTGTATTGAAAATCTGAAATATGAAAACTCTTTCTTATACTTCACTCTAAATCGTCTTTCTAAATGCTTTTCTAAAATTCTTTAAAATTGAAAATTAAAATCTTTTAAAAAAAAATAGAATCTCTGCCTGTGGGCACATCTCCGCCCGTAGGCGCATCTCCGCCCGTAGGCTTATCTCCGCCCGAAGGAGCATATCCGCCCGTAGGCGCATCTCTGCTTGAAGACGCATCTCCGCCCATAGGCGCATCTCCGCCCGTAGGTGCATCTCCGCCCAGGGATGTACCATCTGAGCGCTGAGGATCTAGGGGCGTCCCCTCAGTCCTCAACATGTGCACATGCTCTCTGTATCCGTCAATTCCATCTGTATCTCAAGTTACCTACTGGGGTGAGATTTACCTCAAGTCCCGAAAAATCATAAACTCAAGCTCTAAAACTTTTTGTCTAAAATATAACTGAAACATAACTTTAAAACATAAATTCAATGATAAAAGAAATCTAACGCCCTAAGGCATAAAAGAATAAGTCTGATATTAAAACTTAAAACTTGATAAATAAAACCAGTTTAAAGAAATGAGGTCCACTCGCAGATTTGGGCTTGACAGCATCTTTTCAAGGTGTCAACGGTGGTTGCGAGTCCTGACGTTGATCTAAGAATAAATGGATTGTTAGAACAAAGAAATATTTAATGAACTTAGAAGAATATATGAATCAGAATTTTTTGGTTTTTGTGGTCAGATTTGGAATTTTTCTGGGAGAAATTGGTAAGGTATTTAGATCTGAAATTTTTATGGATGAATCCGCTATGAGTCTACTTTACCTCAAATTTTACAGATCCTGATTTTGATTCCCGGAACTCCGTAAACAAACTGATTTCTACCAGCTGTTCAGCAGAGACAGAATCAGATCAGTCCCTGCTGATCACTCCAATTCGAAACTCCGCCAAAAATTCTTATTAACTCTAATGGTTCTGAATTTTTTATATGTCGGGATCCTATGTGTCTAATTTATTTTGGCGCTAACGGCTTATAAGGTCATCAGGTCGTAGGTGCAGAATTTACTGCCGATCAGTTGATTTTGGAGATTTTTCTACCTTAGCGTCTTAAGTCCAAAAATTCTGATTTTTGGATATGTTACTCTTATATGTGTCTAGTTTACTCAAAATTTTACAATTTATCAATCGGGCATATAAAACTCAAGTTAGAAGCGACCAAATATAACATGTCCGGAACTTAATGTAAACCAACATCGTTACCTAACTTTCTTATTTCGCCTTCTTTTCTAATTCCATCAATCCAACAACCCCCAACATAATTTTAACCATTTTAAGCACCATTTATAACATGTTAATTGTGTTTATTTTCTTCAATTAGTTTGAGTGTGGTATTATATCGAACACTTGGTTGGTGTGCGACATACCTAAATCCTCCATTTTACATAACCTTAAACCTACCATTTCACTTATTTCTAATCATCCAACATCATTCAATTCCATTATTCTTTCATAATCAACAAACTTGAAATAACAACTAAAATCATTCAAACACCCATTTCTCTATTTGTAAACCAACCATATATAGCTCCTATCATGCCATTAACTCCAATCTACTTTAATACATTCAAACTCAAACAAATCAAGAATGGGGTTAAATGGGTTTTACCTCTTTTCTTGGATTTCTTTATCCTCAAAGTCTTCCAAGAGTTGCCAAGCTCATCCTTAATCCTTTTCTTCTTTTTCTTCTTCTTCTACTTCTTCTTCTACTTCTTCTTCTTCTTCTCTTTTCCCTCCTTTCTTCTCTTACGTCTTTCCTCTTCTTCTTTGTTTCCACAAATTTGAGATTTGGGAATAGTAACTCATTTATATAGTGGAGGGTGTGTTAGATATTTTACAAGTTGGAGAAGTGTGTAGAAACTTGGAGAGAAATTGAGATTTTTGCATTTTAGTCCGAAATCACTATCCATCTACATTTTGACTCGCGTTTTTGACCTAGTTCTGGTCCGAATTTGGACAAATATTTAACGCGGAAGTTGTAGGTCTCGGTCTAAGCTTTTTGAAGATATAAAATTCATAAAAATCAGAGATTGTATGAAAAAGTTATGCCCAAAATACTATGAGCATTATAAAATAAATACGATACAGTCCCGTCCCGGGACTTCGAGATATTTTACGATCGTCCCCCAAAGTCGTCTCATGAAGATATTTAAGTCTCAACATAATTTATTTTACGTGTCTTCATCCCGTACGTAACAGTATCACTATAGGTAGTAGTAAAAACTACTGGTCGTTACAATATGTAACTGTAAAATCAAACAATTACCAATAAGTCTATAAAAGACAAATCACATTAAAATCAACTATATGATCTCGTTTAAGTGTTACACTAGAAAACACATGTTATTATTTTGGATAGTAATAAAAAAAAATTATATCAAATAATACAAGTTTTTGAATTTGTGACTAAAATTTATTATGATAGGTGAATAGAGGAAAATTCCAAGAGGACAATGGGGGTCCGGTGTAACCACTTAAGTCTCTGCCCACTTAGGCTTTTGTCGCCTTGGTGACAAAATTTCCTTAATCACCTTTTCAGTAGAAAATCTTACACATTCATTCTTAGTGTTACACTTTTAATCCTCAAGTTTAAGTATAACAATTATATAAGGTATAATATACAATCAAAATATAAATAATGCGATGTTATTTTTTCCAAGATACTAACATCAACTTTGTCACATATAAATTATTGTGTTAATATGTGATAATTGAAAATATTTTAATTTACTTAAATCAATAATAACCAAGTTTATAGTTTTGATAAAAAATTATTCATTGTATAATTTTCTTAAGTTAATTAGACAATTATAGAATAATCATATAACAATGAGTTAATATGGGTTTTATGTTACAGTACTTAATTTTTCCCGCTCATGATATATGCAACTCCATAATATAATTTTTTAATCAATCAGTGCATGTATGAAAGAAAAGCCGTGATCTTACGCAATAAAATGCATCAGTTTATATGATCAAATCAGGAAAGAAAATTAAAGTGCATTCATTATTTTCACAAAATCGCAATAATTTAAAGTCACGATTAGAAATCAACTGTTTACAAGTAACATCAATATTCTTATATGAGGTAAATCGATTTCTAAAATTCAAACTCTCTCCATCAAATTTTGTGTTTCCACACATTGCAACTTCATTTTTATTTTAATAGTACTTAAGGTTCAAAAAATACATGAATTTAATTGTTGATGTATCAATTAAAGTATGTAGGAAAATAAAATAATCATTTAAGTTAATCGTCTACCAAATTCCCACTAAAATTAGAAAATAAAAGAACCAGCCATAATTTCCAAAGAAACTACAAATGCCAAAAATCACAATCTGTCCAAAAAGTCACGTCATGTTTCTTAAAGAATTTATCAACATATTGGCAGCATGCAATTTTTATTTTTTTTTTTAATTTTTTTTTTAATTTTTTTTTTTTTTCACAGGTAAGGAATGACATATTTCGTTTCAAGTTGCTCATGTTTTTTTCCTAATTTCTTTCTAGATTGCATATTACTGAGATATGTATGCATGAATCATGGGAAAAGAAATATTTTACAGCACAAAGATAATAACAAGTTCTCAAGATTGTTAGTGAGATGTATTGTAATTCATATTTATAACATGCATAATTCAAGCAAACTAATGCCACCTAAAATCAATACATATTTAAGGATTTATAATGTTGTAGATGTAGATAATACCAAGCCGAGTTTTTACTATGTCCTTAAGAACTTGTTAGCTCCACCTCAGTATACAACGGATCTTGTAGCTAATGTTTTCCCATGATTCTTAGTGATTTCTTGATTTAGGGACACTTCTTGAATTAAGAACACGAACTAGGAACAATGGTTGAAACTCTTTTTCTAGACTTCAACATTTAATTTTCTTTTTCCAAGTGAATGCCAAATAAATAACCTAAGGGTTCCATTTAAAAAGATGAGGGATGCTATTGAAGAGATACCTTTAGACTTAAGGATGTAATCCTTTAAAGGGTTATATCTCTTTAATACACATTCACAACTCAAAAGGTTATAACATTTTACTCTAAAGGACTTATTCCTTCAATTTGAGATTTTCCTAAAAATCATATATTAAATGCATGTCTTTTCACTAAAACATTATATAAATACTTTTAATAATAGAAAATTTTTCTACAAAAATTCACAACTTCAAGATTTGAGATGGGATTTTAAAACTCTACCGATGAAACATGGTGAGTTTATCACATATTATTGTTAACGAACTATGGGATAGCAAACAAAAAATGAAATTCCATGGAGAAAGAGATGAAAGATGTTTCCATTGTTGAGAAGATTCTACCTTTTTTAACCCTTTAAGTATATGATTATCCAGGTCACACAGGATGAGTGGGAATTGTATCGTAAACAAGTTGTAAACGAGTACTTGTGTCGTGTTGACATGATTACACAATTATAAATAGATAAACATATTGAAGTGATATAATACGGATACAACACGATTAATAAATATGTTGATACAACACAAGATGATTATTAATCATTTCGATCCAGAGAAAAAACAGGAGTGAGTCTGATTAAATTATATCAATTTGTGAAGAATTACTATAATGCAATTTTGTATGGCAAAATGATGTGGGTAGTCCTGAGCACAGTCGGATTCGGATCAGATCAAATCAAATCGGATTCGGATCCAATTCGATTCGTTAACTGGAAGATAATTCAATTAGATCGGATTTTGAGTGTCTATCAAATCATATCCAATTTCATTCGATATGATTTGAAATCTTAACAGATCGAATAAATTTGATTTGATAACTGATACGAATTCGTTAGTGCATCCGAATCCGGTAATGGATTTGATTTGATAACATATTTTTACATAAATTTGATTTTTTTTTTTTTTTTAAAAAAAAAACAAAAATAATCCTTTTATCGGAAAGTAAGTCATATTGTCACTCTAATTATTGATTTAATTTTGTTATTTTTTGCTTATCATTATTATTGTTCTTATTTCAATCATTATATGGGGATAAGATATTGGAGTAAACGATCGGATCGGACCATATTTTATCCGATCCGAAATCCGAAAAACCCAATAAATATGATCCAATCGGATTTGGATTTGATCCAATTTTATTGGATCGGATCTAACCCGATCCAATGCTCATGCCTAGATATGGGACACAAGTCTTCGTGAATCAGATGGTGTTCTATTACGGTAGTAATTCAAAGAATCTTGTCATTATGGGATCTAGCAAGGGCAGATGTACATAACTTTATTTCTTTAAGGAGATGAGTTGTTTCCATAATTCCAACCTTTGATACCAAATTATAATGGAGAATAAAATAAAATCGGATCGAAAATTTGAGTCCCTAAATTGCTAATACTTATGGGATATGATAGAATTAGGACAATTCAATTCTTACAAAAGTAGTGGTTATAGGCAAATACATAGCAAATATTATGTACCCTCAAAGTTTTGTTGCAGCCATTGTGCTTGCATTTGCAGCCCAGCATCCCTCAAAGCATTCATAGCAGAATGATAAAGTCGCTCATCTAGCTTCGTTCCTTCAGATTTCATATCACGCAAAAGCTGCACTAACTCTTCAATCTGGCTAAGTTTGGAGAAAACACCAACCATGATTCCGGCCATAGCTCTATCAATAACACCTCCATTCATTCTAAACTCGTTATAAAATTTCACACACATATCTAACTCCCTAGCCTTATTGTAAGCACTTATAACAGTAGTGAAACTTACCTTATCTGGAATCACCTTTCTTCGCTTCATTTCCTCCATAACTTCTCCACTTGTCTCAAGTTCTTAACCCTGCCATGCATGTCCATTAGAGAATTGTAAATCCATACATTTGGCTCGCAACCTTTTGCTTTCATTTTAGCCACGAGCCACATTGCATCTCTTATCCTTCCTGTTTTGCCATACATTGCAACCATGCTAGAATATGCCACAACACATTTATCGAAACCCTTTTGTTGCATCTCTAAGAATACCATCTCAGCTTTTGAATACAACCCAATTCGGTAATATGCATTTATAATTGAAGCATAGGTCACTTGTCCCGGAATACAGCCTTGGGAGATCAGCTGTTCATAAACCGTAACAGCAGCCCTATGTCCTCTTCTTTTAGAGAAGCCATTAATAATTGCGCACAAAATGCAATCAGAAATCTTCAACTTCGTGTTCTTCATTGACTCAACAATTTCAAGAGTCTTCTCCACTGACCCTTCTTCAATATACATCAAAACAAGTTTCAAAAACACTTCCGGATCCCGCAACATCCTCTTTGCCTCTGCTTCTTGGAACAGCTCTTCGGCTACCTTTACTTCTGAAATGCTAGCGAAAGAGCATATCAAAGAAGCATAGATCGATGGATCCTCTAAAATACCCTTTTCCTTCATATCTCTAAAGAATTTAAGAGCTTCAAAAGCTCTACCAGATTTCCCTAACGAATCGCATAAAATCCTATACATATTTGCCAAAAATGGAGTTGAATCTAATTCCCTACTTTCACATTCATGAAACAGAGCAGCCACTTTCTCTGAATCACCAATTTTATAATAAGCTTCCATAATCTGACAATAACAACCAGAATCCATAACAATTCCAGCAGATTTCATCTTCTCATACACTAAAATTGTGCTATAATACATATGAAGTTTGTTATAACCTCTCATTGCGGAATTAAAAGCCAACAACGCAATATCCCTATCATTTTTAAACACTTGAAGCAAAGTATTAGCAATTTTGAACTTCTTAGCCCTAATACAAGTAGCAACCAATCTTGAACAAGTATAAGCATCAGGCAACACATTATAATTCTTAAAATCTTCAGAGAGTGAAACAATGGAATCCCATTTCTTGGATTTTACCAAATACCTGATCAGAAGCTTTAATGTTGATTTCTCTGGTCTAAATTCTGACATTTCTTTGGCTTTGTTATAGTACTCAAATCCAAGTTCTTGTGTCTGAGGATCTTGTAACATGTCATGTAAGAAACTATCAAACTTCTTGGCATCTGGTAGTGCTATTTGATGAGAGTCTTGATCCAATTCTATTATGGGGAAATTGATGGAAGCATTTACTTGAAAGAATCTAAGATTAGTGATGGAGCTTGGAGTTGGAGCTGCAGTGACAAAGGGAAAGGCTTTGCATGGTGAAAAGAGAGTGAATTTATGGGATTTTGAGCAAGTGTAGGTATTGATCAAAGCGAATGAACAGTCTGAAGAAGATGAAACGGCCATTTCAGATTAAATTTTTTGAAAATGTAAGGAATCCATACACAACATTTCATCAACGGAGTTGCATGGAATGTGGTGTACATAATATACCTTATCCTTGGAGAATTTTGGTATCAGCCACTGAAAATGTTACATGTGGAAGATTTTTGGACACAAGATAACCAGCCAACTACGCACTGCTACGTGAGTCTTTCGCCTACTATATAATAAATCACGCGTATTAAAATGATAAAAAATAATTATACAAATGGTAATTATATTTAACATAATCATACATATTATATATTTATTAATTGATGGTATCTCACACCAATCCTATTATGTAGAGGCCCTAAGTTATTTATATATTTGAGGACAATAATCATAACAAAATATTATAGTAGAAAAATTTAGAATCATATATTGAGCGTCATGTCACACATGCAACAACGATAATATCAAAAAATTATTTTCTTATCTTAAGGAAAATTTTATATTTAATTCAAAAATGAAAAAAATTTCAGATTTTGGGAAAATGAACAAAATCTTTTTTTTATTTAAAAAGTTTTTTGACGTTATGATTTTTTTAAAGATATCATTTATTTGATTAATTATTTTTCATTCCTATATATATATATATATATATATATATATATATATATATATATATATTACACCTGGCCACGATTCGATTCGGTTTCAGAATCGAACCGAACAGTTCGGTTCTATGGTTTCAGGAAGCAGAAACATTATAACATGCAAAACAAACACTGGAGTGGGGGTTAGATCGTTATATGATCTAAGTGAGTGGACGAAAAACACAAAAACTGTTATAAAAATATTTGATTCTAAAACCGAAAACTCGTGAGACAGTTTTATGAGAAAATTGGTTTCTGTCTTAAAACTCTGAGTTTCTTTCTAAAAATTTCTTATAAAACTGCTGTTTTTTGGAAACTTTCCTTTCTAAAAGCTTTTTCCAAAAACGGTAACTAAAAACTGAAAATCCTTTTTGAAACCCTGTTTTCTGAAAATTATTTATGAAAATCTGATTTTCTGAAAAACTGTTTGCTGAAATCTGATCACTGTGAACTGCTTTGTGTCTGAAAACATTGACGTATGGGGACGTTACGTATCGCTGTCCCCTCATATGTCTAACTATAGCCAGCAGTGCAAACCTATGACTTTGGGGCGTTAAGTATCGTCGTTCCCCAAAACATGCCACTATTGTCTCTGAAACTGGTGGTCTTGGGGTGTTATGTATCATCGTCCCCCAGACCACAAAATTAGAACTGGGGGTGCGGATCTATGCTACCACCCAAGCTCTGAAACTATGGTCTAGGGGCGTTACGTATCGCAGTCCCCCTAGCCCTGCTATAGGATCTGAGGGCGTTACGTATCAACGTCCCCTCAATACTCTACATGTGCACATGTCATCTGTTCGTCAATTCCATACTGTCTCAAGTTACATACTGGGGGTGAGTTTTTCCCTCATGCCCTGGAAAACATGAAACTCAGGTTTGAAAAATATTTTTTTCTAAATCACTATTATCTGAAAAACAGTTGTAAATAAAATAATGGCTAACGCCCTATGTACTGTAAAAGTAAGTCTCAATTATAAAGAACAAAATAAATAAAATCAACTTAAAGAAAGAGGTGTCCACTCACTGTGCTTGGAAACTTGCCGGAACTATAATACTTCGTCGAAGGAGATCGCAATTCTGGCAATGGTCTAAAGGTGATAGCTTGATCAGACTAAAAATTATGAGATGAATTCTAGAACTAGGCTAAAACACTAGTTTTAAGTACGTAAAGTCGTAATTCAGTATATCATTTTGTAATAGAATATAATGTGAGCATACGAACTGATTCGAGATCTTAAGGGTGGTCTCTAACACGCTGGAGTGGAACTGGAATAGTTAAAAATCAATTTGGCAGAATTTTTGTCTTCGCATCGTGACCCAAAGGTCTTGAGCGTCGCGACGCGCATCATCTAGAAGCTTCCCGTGATTCCAGTACGCGTCGCGACGCGAGTTCTTCCTGCGTCGCGAAGCAGCAAATCTGATTCTCATGTTTATACCTTTGTTTTCTCCATGCTTAATTCCTCCCAAATGCATCCCCAAACTTTCATAACACTTCCAATACTCAATCTACCAAATTACATCAACTCCACACATACTAAACTACCATTTTATCATCATCAAACACTCAATTAATTCATCACACACATTTTACCCAAAATTTACCCAAAACATCACAAATTAGGATTTATCAATTTTTCATTCCTTTAATTGTCAAAAATCATACTATCATCAACACAACTAAGTTCCCAACACAATATAAGCATCAATTCATCAAAACTTTAAAATTTTATAATTTGGGTCATGTATTCATATATCTTTCTTCTTGGTTTTTCTTCATCCTCTAAACCCTCCATTGATGACATCTCCTTCTTTGGTTCTTCTTCTCTTTTCTTCTTCTTTCTTTTCTTCTTCCTCTTCTTTTTCTTTCTTCTTCTTCTTATCTTCTTCTTTCTCTTCTCTATGTTTTTCTCCTTTCTTTTTATTTCCAAAATTTTTGATTTGTGAATAGCTCACACCTTATATAGTGGGGTGCCTTAGATATTTATAATTTTGTGGAAATATGTAGAAAAATGTAGAAAGTTTGAGATTTCTCTAATTGACCTCGAAATCATTATTCATCCAAATTTTAACTTGCATTTTTGACTAGTTTCTGGTCCAAATTTGGGAAAATGTTCAACGCAAAAATTGTAGGTCTCGATCTCAGCTTTTCGACGATATAAAATTTTAAAATTCAAAGTTCGTATGAAAAGGTTTTGTCCCGAATATCACAGGCTGTCTAAAAGGGAACATCGTACAGTCTCGTCCTGGGACTTTGAGGGATTAACCGATCATCCCCAAAGTCATTCCATGAGTATATTTGAGTCTGAACATAATTTATTTTATATGTTTTCATCCCGTACGTA
Source organism: Zanthoxylum bungeanum (assembly GCA_019454045.1). NCBI lineage: Eukaryota > Viridiplantae > Streptophyta > Magnoliopsida > Sapindales > Rutaceae > Zanthoxylum > Zanthoxylum bungeanum. The sequence continues at coordinate 624 of SKCR01048384.1, read as the reverse complement.
ATAGTATAGTTCTATGCAGTAGTAAAAACTACCGGTCGTTACAAGAATATAAAAATATAATATCCAATTAAAATAAGAAACTATTAATTTAATTAATTAATAATAAATAAGAAACCTATTATAAAATAAAAACATAATCTTTTATTAAAATAAGAAACTCATTAATTCAATAGGTGCATATATCTCTACAATTAATTTTTTATTATTATTTATAAAATGAAAATTTCTTTAAAATTAATTTTTTTTTTAAAATTATAAAATAAAAATAAAAAATATTAAAATAAGAAACCTATTACAATATAAAAATAAAATCTCATATTTTTTATTAAATTATAAAATTACAATATCTTTGTAATTTTCTATTATTAAATTGTAAAATTAAAATAAGAAACCTATTACAATATAAAACATAGTCTCTTATTAAAATAAGAAATTCAGTCATTTAATTAATTAATAATTTATTTTCTTATTATCGAACTCTAAAAATATGTTCCATTAAATTTTTTTTTTTTTTAAAAAAATATGTGGTATCTAATCTTTATAATTAAATTTTTATACTATTATAATAAAAAAAAACATATGTGTCACATAATCTTTACAATTAATTTTTTATTATTAACTTAT